>JASSUY010035175.1:0-81901 GCA_032466535.1 Forpus xanthops | reverse complement strand
TCTGACGAGCTGTGAGTGTGGCTCCTCCAGGGGCTTTAACTGCAGCAGAGAACTTCCCACAGCTTCGGGCAGTCTTCCCCCCTCTGCCCCTCCAAGTAATCCCACCAGTGCCTCAAGGAATTCCTCTTGGATGCCTTCAGGCTGCCAGCTCTGTCCTGGTGGCAAAGCTGGGCACTCTGGCAGTGGGACACGGGATGACACTGCCTTATACTGCCCCAGAGCATTGTGATGCTGCGTTGGCAGGTAGTGGCACTATGACACAGAGGTGACAGGGCCTCCACAGCCCTGCCCACTGCAGCCCTGCTGCTGCCCCATCGCCCAGCATCCTTTGGAGAGAGTCCTTTGGAGTGATGGCCCTGAGGCAGTGCCTGTGCCCAGGAGGCCCAGGGGGATGTCCCTGCCTATGGTGGCCACACACTGGGCACTGCTGTGGGGTGTCCGTGTGCATTTATGTTCAGACTGTGTCAGTAAAGGACTGGGAGCTCCAAAACACTGGGAGAGGGCACTGGGCCATCTGTGGATCCTGGGTCAGGGCAATCCCAGGCACAGATACAAGTTGGGCAGAGAAGAGATTCAGGACAGCCCTGAGGAGAAGGACATGGGGGTGCTGGTTGATAAGAAAATGCTTCAGGGTGCACTCACTGCCCAGAAAGCCAACCATATCCTGGGCTGCATCAAAAGGAACATGTCCGACAGGTCAAGGGAGGTGATCCTGCCCCTCTACTCTGCTCTCATGAGACCTCACTTGGAGTGTTATGTGTGCAGTTCTGATGTCCTCAACATAAAAAGGACATGGAACTGTTGGAACAAGTCCAGAGGAGAGCCACATGGATGATCAGGGGACTGGAGCACCTCCCCTATGAAGATAGGATGAGAAAGTTGGGGCTGTTCAGCCTGGAGAAGAGAAGGCTGTGTGGAAACCTCCTATCAGCCTTCCAGTATCTGAAGGGGGTCTATAGGGATGCTGGGGAGGGACTCTTCATTAAGGACTATAGTGATAGGACAAGGGGTAATGGGTTCAAACTTAAACAGGGGAAGTTTAGATTAGATACAAAGAAGAAGTTCTTTATTGTGAGGGTGGTGAGGCACTGTTGGGTTGCCCAGGAAAGTTGTGAATGCTCCATCCCTAGCAGTATTCAAGGCCAGATTGGATGGAGTCTTAGGTGACATGGTTTAGTGGGAGGTGTCCCTGCCCATGGGACCCTAACTATTCTATGATTCTAATCATAGCATGGTTTGGTTTGGAAAGGACCTTAAGATCATCTAGTTCCAATCCCCCTGCAATGGACAGGGCCACCTTCCACTAGACCAGATCCTTCAAGGCCCTCTCAAACCTGGCCTTGAACACTACCAGGGATGTTCCTTGGGCAAGCCTGTTCCAGTGCCTCACTACTCTCACAGTGAAGAATTTCTTACTTATATCTTCCCTAAACCTGTCCTGTTCCAAAGCATCTCATGGAGCTTTGTACCTCTAAAGAAACACAGGGTAGCACTCGGAAATACTTATTCTCTCATTTGTAACTGGGTACTAACAGAAAGCAGAATAGATTGAATCTTTGTTGGCTACCGTTTGTGGTGAGTTCTCTCACGAAAACCTACTGTAACAAGTGCTGTTATGCTGTCTAAATTTGAAGTTTTCTTTGGATATGCCAGCATGAAAAGTATTTTTGCAGAAAACTACCAGTCTCCTGTCAGTCTAACCAGCTGCATCCTGTAGCTTTTTTTTGGTCCAGTAATTGTTTGAAGTTAACAGCCGGGTAACGGTTGAATGTCTTCCTAGAACTGAACTTTCTGTCAGTTTGTCAGAGTGATTTGCTGGTGTTATGTGCAAGGAAGATGTCTAAATTTCTCATCTTGAAAACCAGGAATGGAAAAAATGCCATATATTCAAATGACAATCATATGAAAACTATAAGTCCTACATGAAAATGGATATGGTAAATAGCTTTGTTTGTATTGCTGTGTGAATAATTCTTCTTCAGTATGAGATTTCCTTGTGCTATTTAAATTAATAATAATGTCACTCCAATTTACTTTCGGCCTGTCATTTATTATTGATATAGGCATAGCTGTTGGAGAATCTCAAACCCTTTGTATTTTTGCCATTTTTTTTTTTTTTCATTGTGGTTGTGCCTTGGCCTCATCTAGTGGAAAGAGAGAAGGAAACATCGGAGGAGGATTCTGCTGATCTGCACCACAATACACAGCAAATCTCTTCTTGAAGTAGTTTTGGAGACAGGCTGTAGAGCCAAGTGCCTTGCATCTTTGACACTGGCTACTGAGGTTTGTTTTCACATGAGGGCTTTCACCCTGTAGCAAACCCGAAGTACCATGTTGGCAACAGGATAAAGAAAAAATGTTTCGATCGTGTTTGTCATCAACTTGGCTTAGAATGATTTTCTTCAGTCCTGAGATGCTACTACGATACTTGCACTCTAAATGCCAAGAAGCTTTTAAATTTTCTTGATTAAAAATGTTGAAACACTGTATAAAGCCACAGGTACTGCACCTTTCAGTGTAACCATGGTTGGAAGACATGTTTCTTGCCTTAAAATTCTATGAGAAAGCTGTTCTGGATTTACTTTCGGTCCTGGATGCTAAGGTGCCAGTTCAGTTCAGGTGGGATTCTCTTACCAAGCCCCTGCTGTACAGGTAATGATGGGTGACACACTGGATCGCTTTTCTAGAGTCCACCTTACTGATGCTAAGCTTAAATTCCTAAGAGCTGAGCTGAAAGGAGCAAAGGGGGTCTGCTTGGAGTGTGGCAGGGAAGGTGAGGCTGGTCCAGGAGGCTTCAGTCTTACCCCTGGCATCAGGTTTTCATCAGTACCTGAAGTGTAATGCTGTTGTCTTTCTACCATACCTGTGAGCAGCTCTGAGCATTCACAGTCCCTGGTTAGTTGCTAACCCTTTTGAAAAGCTGGTTATTAGGTGCAATAGCTGCAGAGCAACAATTAAAAAGACTGAGTTTGGGGATTTGTTTCCTCTAAAGCCAATTTTTTATGTTCTAATGTGATTTTGCTGTCAGTTGAGTGCTTTCCTCTATTTTTCTGCTTATTCATAGATTTTGATTTTAAAATGTTTTTATGGTGTACCAAAGTGTAGTAAAATTTAAAAGACTACAAAAAATGTAGTGGCAGGATGAGAAGTTGAAAATAGGAGAAACTAACAAAACTAATTTATTACAGATTTCTGCTCTTCTGCCTACAGGAGTCTGAGGTTCCTGCCCTGATGCTAGCTCAAGGAAGGACAGGACACACAGGCACATGCTGTGGCTCATTTGCCAGAATTACTTGTATAGGGATTGATACACTGGGTGTTGTGAAGAAGAGCAGATACCAGCTGAGCTCTGCCAGCCTTCCCCTCAAGCCACATGCTGGTTGCAGGATCTCTTCTTACTGACACAGCTGGCTGTTTCCACAGAGCTCACAGTAACATGTATCTGAGACTTGTATCTCTCATGTCAAGAGACAAATTCAAAACTGGGGGGAAAGAGTAAACCAAGAGCTGAGAAGCAATGAAATAGATTGGAAGGATAGCTGAAAACTCGGGGGGAGACACATACTTTGCCTGCTCTACCCAGCCATGTGGTAAATTGTGGTGGATGCAGCACTGCTCGCTAGGTATTAGTGGTTACTGCATTCAGGTGCTGTTTTCTGTTTTGTTTTTTTTTTTTTTTTCCTAGCAGAACCTATATTCTGTTACTTTTATAGGGGAAAATGTGAGCATGTGCTCAGTTTGCCATAAATTAAGTTCAGAGTAAATTAAATTTGAATTCACACGCTTAGTGTGTTTTATGCCGCAACATGCAGAAACCAAAGAGTAAGATGCTCAAATGATACGAGAATGAAGTAGGTCCACATTCATCACTTTGGGGAAGAGCAAAAGCAAGGCTGTGGGCAGCTTTTCCTCAACAGTGGCTGTCCTTTCCCATGCAAATAGACTTATGAGACATCTGGATGCAAGTTGGGTACAAGAGTGTCATCAAGGGGATGACACTGGAATAAAGAGGGGTGGTTTAAAATCAGAAAAAAAAATCAAATCAGCTCATTAAAGGAAAGAGTTGGGAAGTTCTAAGCCTCACTCCTTGCACTGCCAAGGAGCATGAGATAAAAAAGAATGACTTTCAATCTATTATACTGGCTGGTAGGTAAGAAAAATAATAAATTAACTGCATATGCAAGCTCTTCCGTTCTCTCCACACCCACGACTGTGTTAACACCCTAGTCTGACCTTTCAAAGGAGTAAATAATTTCATCTGACTGATGTACAAATGGCACTTGTGCCCAAGGGCCCTAGTTATTGTAGAGAATTCAGCATTCATTTTCAAAGTAAATATGGGTACAGCTGTTAGGGGTGTTTGGGCACAAGTGAGTTCTTTTGGGGGCTGTGTCTGTTTTAAAAGGTAAAGAACGGTGGCTTTATTGCTCCCCATGAAGCCCATGCTGACACACACAGATTTTTGAGAAGAGACAGTGGAATCAGTGACGAAGCCACATTTTTAAAGATGCAAACAAGAAGAGCTTAGATTGCATAAGCAAAGAGAAAAATGAGAAACTCTGTCCTAAAGGCAAATGTACCTACTTCACATTCACTCTCCTCCCTTTTCCACTACGTTTTTTCCCATGAAATACATGCAAATCCCAACACGCACTAAGTTTTCCTCCAGGCATGATATACTTGTGTGGTTATTTAAGTAAGAAGTGGGTTGAACAGAGATATGAGCTGTTCCTGGCAGAAAGGTCTTGGAAAAAGAGAGCTCCATTTACTGCTGTTGTTTTAAAGTTATCCAGTCACCCCTTTGAGCATTTCTAGTTAGTAAGGGGATAGCTGTCATTCTAATTACACGGCGCACACAGATTTCCTCCTAAATTTATGGTCTTCTTACAATATGGTCAGGATTTCTTGAGTCTACCTACTTTAAAAAATGTCTAGAAATTACGTGTAAGCCTTTTATCAAAATGAAGAGTGGTTTAAGAAGTAATTCAAGTTGAGCAAGAACTGGCTGTAATCAATGCTTGCAAGGAATCGCAAATTCTGGTCGTACAGGACACTTATCAGAGTCTGAGAGCTGTAACTGAATATGTGTGGTCTTCTACACTTGGCTACAAAGATTTCCATCTCTCAGTGGCACATGTTTCCAGCTAATACACTCTTACCTGTATTGGCATGAAAGATATTGAAAACTGTAGGGTTTAGTAAAAAAGAATAGCACTGTAAATAGATGAATTAAAGAATGGGCAGTGAGGAGTGGCATTGTTCAGTGGCAGTTACAACGGCAGTTACAACAGCAGTCATAGGAAGATGTGTTTTAACCACCCTTAACAGGTTTTCAGCCTGCTTTTGTTCTTTGGACATTTGCCTCCCACCATCAGCTCCCCCATTGCTGCTCAATTAGTTCAGCCCAGCTCCGGCACCAGAAATCACAGAACCGCTAGGGTTGGAAGGGACCTCTGGAGATCATCTGGTCCAACCGCTGCCAAGGCAGGGCCCCCCAGAGCAGGTTACACAGCAACGTGTCCAGGAGGGTCCTCAATGTCCCCAGAGACGGAAACTCCACGACCCCCGTAAGGAGCGTGTTCCGGGGCGATGCTACCCTCAGTCAGCGGGGGGCTAATACCTGCCGCGGCCGTTAGCGGGCGCACGCACACACACTGACGCGGGCCTCGGGTGAAACCAGCGCTGTGGAAACCGAACCCTAGGCTTGGCTTCCGCGCTTCCTTTCGCCTTGAGGAGAATGAAAACTGTAACCCAAGCTTCACTCGTCCCCTCCGCGCTCTGATGGGAGAGTGCTACCCACTACCCGCTCCCCGCTCTGAGCTCGGCCTTTCGCATGCACACACCTGCGGCCAGGCAGGTGCGCCCGCATACCTGCCTCGTCCTGCGGCGCTCCCTTGGGGTTCGTCAGTGGTGTTGGTGAAGCGTGTGGAGAGCTCCTCCGACAGGGCCAGAGAGCTAAGGGCGGTGGGATGGGGGCGTAGAGATAGCAGAGGGGGCTGAAGGCGGCTGAGGTGGGTGCTATGGTCGGCTGAGGTGGGGTGGAGAGGCAGTGGGATAAGGAGGAGGTGCTGAGGGTCCGTGTCCTTACGGGTGGGAAGGTTTCAGTGTCGCTCCCAGAGTTTTCCTTCTCTGGTAGCTTTTGCTTCTAGTCTACTCAGTTTGCTAGGATGTTGTGGATACTGGCATTAAGGCCACAGGGATGATGAGGGGTCTGGGGCATCTGTTTTATGAGGAGAGGTTGTGGAAGCTGGGCCCATTTAGTCCAGCAGACTGAGATATAATGCATGTAAATATTGCAAAGGTGAGTGTCAGGAGGGTGGTGCCAGACTCGTTTCAGTGGTGCCTAGGGTGAGCAGCAGTGGCCGTAAACTAAAACACGAGAAGTTTCACCTCAACATGAGGGAAAGCTTTATGTTGAGGGTGACAGAGCCCTGGAAGAGGTGCCCGGGGGATCATGGAGTCTCCCTCTCTGGAGACGTTCCTGTGGAACCTGCTGTGGGTGGCCTTGATCTCCAGAGGTCGCTTCCAACCCTAACGATTCTGTGATTGTGTGATTGGTCAATTAGAATAATTATAGCTTGAAATATTTTGTCATTAGGATTAATACTGTTTCTGGTGGAATAACTAAGAAAGTGTTTAACAATAGATTATTGAATGTGTAGCTTAAATGGTAGTCTGCTCACCCTTCTGTTTGTCTTTAGAGATGCTTCAGGTCAGCAAGATGTGGCACTGGAGAATTAAAAGTCTTGGTTATAGCAGTTTAGGTTAAACTGTTACGATGTGAGAAGGTTTGTAATATAAAACTATCAGGTCTCTGAGAAGCTTTCTGGTAATTAACTTTCTGGAAAGGGAATGCTTCCAGACTGGTATTTTTAGTAGCTGGAAATACAAAGATCCTGCCAGTTTTGTTGACAGTGTGTGCTTAACACCACTGAGTTGGCATACTGATCCCAGCATGTTTTCCCAAATGCCCCCTGTTGGCTTTTTTTTTTTTTTACCTAGTATTATGTCAGTGCTTGACTTGAGTCAATAGAATCAGTAAGAGCATCAGGAAAGACACAGGCTTTTGTACTGATGCTTTAGGCTATTGGGCAGAGTTTGTCTTCCAGATCTGTATGTGTTGATGAGACAATGAAGAACCTCCTCCCAGCTGCTTGTTACTATTCTCCTTCCAAAGTTTAGTGCTGACTGAGATTCATCAGCTGATCTGCTTGGAGGCTATTTAAACTCTTAAAACTAATCCAGATTGCTGGGAATAATGCAGGTTAGGGAGTGTTCCTCTGAGCAGCTGAAGTGGCAGATCTTTGAAGCTAGTAACACAGGAAAGAGCAGAGAGGTAGAAAACCACTGAGAACAGCCCAGTAGTTTTTAAGTTTGCTATTGCTGTATCTGTTCAGAGCCATGTAAAAAAACAGTGGAACTATGTCTCCTTGGCTTATATTCCTTTATTCTGACACAAATATGCATCCAGTTGAATGGAAAACTGATTTAGTTATCTCTCTGTCATTCCCAAAAAGAATTGGCTTTCAGTTGGATCCGTTTTCTGTTTAGTAGCGAGTTTAGTAGCTGACTGTGCCAGTTCCAGAGCTGGTGGGTGAATGTGGTGGGTAGAATCATCCCCTTTCAGTGGGAGCCCACACTGATGTCAGGCTAAAATGACTGTTGAATTGCACTCTTGGTAATGATTGCTTTGGCTTTCTCTGTGGAAAGAGGTTTTACAGTACTGCTGTGGAATTAAATTACAATAAAGGCAGCCTCAGCAGATGTTTGAGGTGGTGATCATAGGACTTACTGTATGGTTGCAATGAAAATGTTACAACTTGTGGCTTCTGGCAGGGTATAATTGTTTGCAAAATATGATTTTAGATTCTTAAAATAACGTATGCAATAATTAAAGAAAAACAAAAAACAGACAAGCAAAAAAAAAACCTCTAAAGCCCACAAAAATGTTCATGTCATCTAGGAGCCTGTAATCTTGTCTGCTATTTTCACATGCGGAACTTACGAAAATGTAATATGGTAACTAAAACTTCTCTCTACTTCTACAAATTTTAGGCAATGGCCCCTGGAAGCAAGCTTAAGAACGTTGAATTGATACTACCCTGTGATTGGAAGGAATGCTGCTTTGTAGGGAAATGTATGGAGGGATTTTGTAATCATATTGCAGAACACTTGGATGAGTACCTACAGCAGCCCCTGGAAACAGCAGGTCATTTATGTCTCATTTGTCACACAGATTACATTGCAGCTTGGACGAATATTCCTAGCCTAGAAAATAATGTTGACTTCAGTTTACCTGCACCTTGGCTTTTCTAAGGCACAGCTGCATGGAGCCCTTAGACAAGGGCTAAGTCCTGCTTTTTGCTTCATCTCTGATTGTCCTGGGTTTTTGTTTGTATTGATAGATATTACTAACATGGAAAGGGACTGGAGACATGATGTCATGAGAACCTCTGCTGAGGATTTTTTTTTTTTTCCCTAAAATTTGGGCCTCACAGGTCTCTATAGTAGATCTTAGCAACTGTTTTTGAATGCCAGAGTTGTTCCCTTTCAGGAAACAGGCCTGCTGCTGCTTAAGACTTCTAAGTGTAAAGTTGCCTTTGTATGAATCTTTATAGAAAAATGTAAAAGGAAACTTATTGTTTGTACAGTATTTGTCTTATTTATATACATACACTGGTGGTGGTATATTTCACATCTTTTTAATAGTATTAAATGTACTTAAAAGGAAAGCAATACAATTCTGCAGAAAATTACAGGTAGTCTCTGTGGATGTAATAGCAATAATATACTAGACTTTTTAATATAGCTATTTTGGCTCTTGTGTATCCTGCTCTTTATTCTTAACACTGTAATCAAGTATAATTACAGGTGTAGACATTTTAATTAAGGGTGAATGAGTTTTAATTAAAGGTGAAAAAAGTAGAATTGGACCAACATTACCAATGTCTCTGTGACCTAAGCTGCAGAGTATTATAGTATATACCTAAGAAAATACTGGTTTTTTTACAGTTTTTTTTCCTACTGAATCCATGAAGTGCCTTTCTGCAAAAAGTTGTGGTTGAGACACAAAGTGCTCCAATATTGCTGCAGTTGTGAGACATTGGAAAATCTATTTGCTACTGAAATTTACAAGTCTTATCTGGTGCATTATCACTAGATAGCAATTACCAGTTTCTCTGCTAAGGTTACTTACAGATAGTGAAGTTACTACAAATATAAGTACTGTTGGCATTCTCACTGTTGTGGCACACGGTTGCAGATCTCATGCAGCATTCTGTAAGATCTTACTTCTTGTGTTTAGAGCAGTACCGGTGTTGGTGGAGAAGTTGTGAATTTGAGGCTGAAGATCCCAGAGAGCTGGTAACACATGTCAATTTTCACAGTTACCACACCAAACTGAAGTTCATAGGCTGTCAGTTATGGGCACTGCACCAGGATTTGCCCACGTGTTTGCAGAGCAGCCGTAGCTGGCATCAGTTACCAAAGACTTCGAAGGAGTTTGTTTGCCACTGGGAGAATTGTGACGTAAGTGAAATACATTGAAGTATTGCCATTTCTCTTCTTTTCCGAACTTTACCTTAGCAATCTTTGGATTTGACTTATTATTGGGAATTCTTGCTCAATCTCCCCTCTGAACAATGTTCCCTTCAGTCTTTGTAAGTAATGCATAATAATTATCATAGCATTCCCAAAATGTAAGCAACACATTTGTATGACACCTACGACCTGTAATACAAATTTTCTTTCTCTTTGTGATGACTAAAATGGTCTTCTTGACAAAGATGCAACTTCTCTTGTGTTTTAAGAGCCATTGTGCAAAACTTTAATATACCCAGTTAAATAAAAAATTAATGAACGTGGTAGTTTGCAGAGAGGTCCAAAGTGTTCATTGTTTGCCCTAGGAAAAGCAACAGTATATGTGATGCTTCTTTGGTCAGTTGGAAATGTCTTGGATTTTTGTTTATTTCCTTTTTTTACTGTGACAGAAATTAGACATTTGCAACAGGCTGTGCATATAAGCCTGATGTTCAAATGTGACCAAGATTGGCTTCAACTAAAAGTGGTTTGCGTCTTATCTGCTTTTTGGTGTCCTGAAATAAAATCATTATCCATTCTGTTCTGACTGTGCAATTTCTATGTCAAGTAAATAACCAAGTAAATCAAGGTGATTAGCAGTTGCATTTGGTTTTTTTTTCCTGCTTCCTGGAGGTGTCCATTGTTGATCAAAAGTGGCTTTGTATTCATATGACATTATAGGGAATCACTTTCTCTGTCCCTGTTGGCTTAAGAAACAGTGAGCATTACCTGCAAAGGTGTACAAAGATATCCACAAGTGTGATGCCTTACAGATGACATTGTCTCCTTTTGTGTAACTGTTGAGCAAGATAGTTTTCAGAGAAAGAAGTAATGCAGGAAAATTGTCTGTCTGGTCTACATCTATTTTTTTCATATTCTATGAGTTTTTTTCTTTCATTTGGGTAAAGTGATGTAACTGAAAATGTAAAACATTTGGTGAAGAAGAAATAACTGAAATGAGTTGTACTATGGAAATCAGAAAAACTGTAAAACTGAATTTTGCAAACCTTATATGGGCAGATCTGACGTAGGTTTAATAGTGCTGAACTACAAATCAAAACAAAACATTAATGTTTTTCAAAGGCCTTTTATTCTTTTTTCCTGATATCTCTCTAGGCGTTTAAATGATTCATGGGTTAACAACCTTAAATCATATTTCTCTGTTATCTGTGACTTTTTGATATCAAATTTGTGATAAAATTAATGATGTAAACTATGTTTTTTGAGGTTATAAACAAACACCAATGAGGATGAAATTACTTCCATGTGCAGGAATGTCAGCTTGGTGGTGCTTTGCATAGCTATTATATCCCTCACATGTGTCATGTTTTTGAATGAGTAAACGTACTGCAGTGATGGAGTGAATGTATTTTTATTTTCTGATGGTGTTTATAGTCCATGCTCTTCTTTGCTAACCTTACTAGGTCCAAAGTTATTTCTACTTTCATCTTAAAATTTCAGCTTACAGTTTATGTATGCTATGCCATATATAAATGCCATAGCATATATAAAAGGTGAATGTCTCCTCATCTGTCTGTTATTACACGACAGAATGTCTGAAAATATACATTTGGCTCTTTTGGCTCTGAATTTAGAATATCCGCACTCACATAATGCTTTAATAACTTTTTTTCCAATAATTTTTATTTACATGAAGTAAGAATTGACATAAAAATCTGAGAGTGATGTTTATAGAGAGAGGTAATTCTGTTGTTAAGTCAATCTGTGAAAAAAAGTCTTTTGCTTACTAAATTATGCATGGAAGTACCCCATTCTCTTCTTTTTTAAGCTATAATCTTAAACATACAATTCAGAGCATTATTCGTGACCTTTTTTTGTTTACATAGTTTGATTGCAAACTATTGTTACAAATTTTATTGCCATTCTGTTTCATAGCTTATAAGAATCATATTTCTTAAAATACTTTTGTTATCGTCTCTTTTTAATACACACCAGTCTTCACTAGCACACTACCATGATTTGTCTATTTATTTTCAAAAAAAGATGTCCATGAAAAGCTTCAAGGCCCTCAGAATTGGTTTTGCTGCATCTGTCAATAAGCACAATCTTTTGAAAAACATGCTTGAAAAAAAAAAGATGCTTAAAAACCAGAAGAAAAATCTTCCCATTAATTGATTTCATGTTCCATTTTTCATTTGTATAAGTGGGCAGTTTTGGCTGGCAGAACCTTTTAGTCCACAGCGTTTTGCTAAGTCTTTTTATACATGTTTTTTCAAGTTCAAACTATGTTGTGAATTTTATTAATTAAAAGAATGTTTCTCAACTTAGTAGGCAGACTAGACTAGACCCAGGAGGTGGGGTAGGGCGCACTGCGAAAGAGGAGAACTTTGAGGGTAGGGAAAACTACTTTCCTTTCCCACCCTCCTGCAAATATGTTCCCACAGTTATGAATATAATTCTCTTTGAAAATCACCCATACAACTTCCCCCAACACTTGTGGTGCCTCCTACTGTGCCGGATTCAGTTTCCCCAAAAGCAAAGCTTCTGACTCAGGCAACTGCCCCAAAAACTTATATTTACATACAAATATCGAAGAAAGTTCTAGTGAAAGACTTAAAGAAATGGTGCCAACAAATTAAAATGTCTTTAACTCCTGTATGGTTACCCTGATTAAGAAGTAAAGAGTTTTTGATCACTGTCTAGCTCAATATTTTTAGTTGATTCACCTTAATATGCCTATATGCTTTCATATACACAAGACCTTTTATTTCTCAGATCATGTTTCAAGCCCTTCAGAGGAAATAAGGGCTTGTCTCCCTGAGGGTGCTATTGTGAAATACAGTGGAGTATGAATTTAAAATGCAGCAGTTTGCCTGCATTAACTCCTTGTGTGAATGCTCCACTCTGCACACAGAATGCCTAGCAGCATCATTTAATCCACTCTCCTAATACTAGAATGGTTAAATTTTATTTCATTTATATATTTTTCCTAAAACTAAAAAAAATCCCAAAGCTGTTTAAATTTGAATCAGCTGTATATCATCAGCAGTGGCAATATCAGCCTAAGGAATCTCGCCTGTTTCTCATTTCTTCTTCCCACAGTTTTGATTTTGAAAGCCAGATCAGTTCCTTGTCCCAGTTCAATGTGTAGCCTTACCAAATTGTGCCAGTGCAGCAGAGAGGTTGAGGGCTTAAATTATTTGCAACAGAGAGGTATACTTTGAATTGCAACTGATGACAGTATGCAGCTGAATGACACCCTCTGTTACTTGAAGAAAATGCAATATGCAATCTACTTTCACTCTGCAGGTGTGGATTTTTATGGTGTGAGACAGAGGGTAATTAGAGTTTAGTCCCCCTTGTCGCATAAGTACTGACTCATGGAGTGCTGTGTCCACACCTAATTCCGTTTAATCACTGTGCAGCCTTCCCACTTCTGTTGGAATTACCTGTGCTGCCTTCATAGCCTCCTCGTGAGTAGGAGCAGGTAGAAGTGAAGGGAGGGGACAAGGTAAAATTAACCAAAGAAATAAATCAACCTTGAAAGACACATCCCTGCCCCAAAGAATGGACAACATTCACTCAATTAGTTTAGACAGACTTTTCAACTAATAGATGGTAGGTGAAAATTCAGGACCTGGTTTTTGTGGTGGATACTGCAGAATATTCTACGTTTTTGTAGTTGTAGTAATTGTCTCTGTGTTGGGATGAGTTAATTAGATGTTACTGCAATATTTACTGGTGTCTATTTGGTTTCTAAAAACAATTCTATGTTTCTGTTAGCTGATTTCCTGCCAAAACTATCATGTCTTCTCCATGCTTCTGTTTTTTTTTAGGTTACCTTCAATAACCCAGTGTGGTTTTATCAACATGTTGCTAATCATGCCTATGCTACTGAGGAAGAAATTATTGCAGATCAGAAGAAAGCTGTTTATTGTCACTGGAAAGGTAGTTCATATTAAAAAAAAAAAAATCCATATAAAAGATCACTTCAATGCTTCTTCTAAAATTCAGTTAGTGCTACATATTGCATAAGAACTTGTGAGAGATCTTCAGATATTTTTTCACATATATTACAGTTGTAGAAACATTTTTATTTGTAAGCACCATGATGTTCAGGGCAAGGATGGACATAGCCTTGAGTGGCATGATTTAGTGGGAAGGAGTTGGAACTAGATGATCTTAAGATCCTTTCCAACCCTAACTATTCTATGATTCTATGATTTAAGTAGAGTAGTCCCTATCATCCATGGGGTTGAACACCCTCAGTTGCCAGTACCAGACAGGGTTGGGTTTCCTCATAATTCTACTTGTGGTTGACAGTTCATATACCACTCAAACTGACTTTTCTCTTCTACCACTTGGGATCAGTGTTGTCTCCCTCACAATAGTTCATAGTGAGCATACTCTTTGCTTTTCCTCCTCTGTTGCTTTCAAATCAAGGGAAGCACACCTATTGCTGTTTTTTTTAAGACTGTGGTAAGAAAGAGCATTTTTAATGCATTCGCTATATTGCTGACTACTTCTTGTGTTAAAATTATTGTCCTGGCTTCAAAGCTGATGTTCTGCCTGTGGCTCTGCTGTAGAAGCCACATTCCATTGACAGTCTTTCATAGCAGATGCCTTGATTGTTTGAGTAAGGTCTAAACTATGGACTCCCATTTGATGTGCATGCCATTCAGCTTCAGACCTGCTAAGCGTACGAGCAGAACCTCTCTGGAAGAACAGACTTTCTGCTGAAGAATAATGAGACAATCTGTGGGACTCTAGTCTTGCAACAGAACATTCCATGCTTACTTTAAACCAAACAATTTGGCTGTGTCTTGTAAAATGTGTCAACAAAATCCAGGTTTGATTGGAATCCTCTTGTTGAAACCCCAGATAGGTGTTTTTTTCAACTTAAGAGTTAAAGTTACTTTTGGAGTTAGTTGTTCCCTGCAATGATGACAAAATCCCATCAGTTGATGCAAGGTGACATAATTTCATTCCTTTTCCCTTTTGAGATTAGCTGATAGATACCAGTGGGCTGGGAGCTCACTACAGTGACCTTATAGTATAGAATCTGTAGGCTTTAGAGGAACAAAAATCCCACATCTGTGTGATTACAGCTTTGGATAATATAGTCTATTAGAACAGGTAAAGGATCTCCTCTGACTGTGCAGAATGGGGAGAAGGGAAATGCAACAGAAAAAGAATGTAGTGTGTCTTCAGATATGATTAAGAAATGCTCTGCTATTAGGAACAGGGGAAACAACTGGTCCCTATGTCTATTCTAGAAAGGATGAGAAGCAATGAGTGTCAGTTTTAATGAGAGATGCAAGTTTTAAATTAGATAAGCCATTTTAAAAGGCCAGTTTAAAATACTTTAGCAGTAGTCATGATGTCTAGTCAATGAAAGACAACTTTTCATTCACAGCTCCAAAATTAACAAGGAAAGGCAGGCCAGTAAGTGCCTATCTCAATGGGGAAGAAGTTGTTGTGAAACTGAAGCAACAGATGGAAAGCGGTCAGTCTTTTCCAGGGACCCTCTAGCTGATGTACTAGCTGATGGTCTGAGTTGGTTTGAGTTTGTGAGGACACAGCAAGGGACTGTTCTGCAGGGGAAAACAAACTGGGATTTAAGGGTGACAGCTGGGCAAGCAGGGATGTCACTGGCAGGGTGCAGTCTCACAGAATCTGAACAACAACAGAGTAGGTATGGTGGTGCTAGCTAGGATCAGCCACAGCCCAGCCACCAGGACCCAAGTCCGCTGTGCCAAGACAGGTATGAGGTCAAGCCAGGAAGCCCAGACAGCAAGTCTGAGGCAGGACCAGTGAGGCACAACAGGTGGGGAACTGCAGCACAGGGTAAGTGGAGACCTCAGATGAGGCTTCTCGCTGCTTTCTTCCAGCTTAGCTGTTTTCACAGAACTGTGATTGAAGCTTGAACAGCCCCGCCATATTAGTGCAGACCTCAAACACAGGCAGCTAAACTCTTAGAAGTGTGGGGTGGAATTGGATATAAAGGAGGATTGCAAAGATTGACTACAGGCTGCTCAGGGCAACCAGAGGCTGTTGGCATACTCAGGGCCCTGGAAGAGTGTACAAAGAAAGGATGTGAGAGAGAGATTCAGTCTGATATCTTGTATATTACATTTTGAATCTGTGGTTAAACAGAAATCTTCATGTTGCTCTAGAAAAATAATCAGTACTTCAGCTTCTGATGTAGACATGGGAAATTGCCATTTTTCTATTGCCTCTACTGATCAGAAGTATCCTGTACAGAGTAGAGGTGAAAGAGAAGCTGATAATACTTTTTCCTCGTTGTAGGCAAGGGGAGGTTTTAGGATTGCCTTTGTCTTTTGTAAGTAGTCTGGACTTTACTATGTGTATTGATCTGGAGCTCAGGAAGTTGCTGGTATTCTACCAGTTGGAGGTAGATATGGCTAGTTATCAAGGCTATCACATTAATGTTCTACTTGAAAGAATGTCCTTATGGACAGTAGAAATTGAACCTGGTTAAATGAATTAGTCAAGTCCTTTTTGTTAAATGAATTTTACATATTAGTTTCTGAGACCTAAAGGTATCCTGTCATTAAATTTGATTCACTTGATTACTCTTACCATGCATCATCCACAAAAGAGTATCTTATCTTTCCCTGTCTCTTGGTCTTGAGTTCAGTTTTAGTCCTCTTGATTCTTAAGAATCTTCAGTTGAGTCCATGCTATTTCACATTCCTAAAGAAATAGTTTTCTGCATAGCTGTTAGGTTTTTTATGTATATGAAAGAGCTGCTTCTCCTTATGTGAGAGAATAGGCTATTCCTTCACATATATCTGAAGTTTTCTCCTGAAACTAGTTCTTTAGCTCCATTTACACCAATAGATTAACCTCCTGGGGATTTTCCCCGTATTTGTCACTTATCAATAGTCAGAGCTTCCTACTGGTGCTGTTAGAACTTGTACTGTGTCTGTAACACCAGGCTGTTCCTGAGCTCAAGAGATCTGAAGACATAGCTGTCTGTGTGCCAAGATAGTTTAGTGGATGGCTGATTGCTTGCAGTTAACCACTATGTGAATGTGTATGTAAAAACAGAAAATGTGAAGACATGTATTTATTGCCCCATCTTCTTCTTCTGGTTCTCTAGAGGCCATGAAGATTGCTGGAGTTCTGTGATGGTGGTGGGCAACAGAAATAGTAATGAATGTTACCTATATTTTACTGTATGAGCATACATGTGGAGTCAAAGATTTTGACACATGAGGGTGGAAAGTGTAACTGCATGCTCTCTGCTGGTTCAACAAAGCTGAAATTTTTTTAAGACACACCTGGTCAACATGTTTTGAAGAATTCTGATTACTGATATTGGAATGGATATTTGTGGGGTTAAATGTCACCTGACATTTGTAATGGTACCAGCCTCATTATTTTGTTTTTCCTAGAAGCAGCACATTTTTTATGCATTTCTAAAAATATAACAATAGGACATAAGTATATTGTAGCCTTTTCTGTTTCTATGTAAGAAAGAGTACAGTACTCATGTGCAGCTTTTGTTCTGTTTCCTTGATTTAGATTGTTTAGGTGTATTTAAAGGAAAGCATAAGCTCTGGGATCATTTAAGAACCCACACGAAGGAAAGAGTTGTAGCATGTCCTACTTGTGGAGGAATGTTCTCCAATAACACTAAGTTTTTTGATCACACAAAGAGACAAGTTTCAGAAGATAGTAAGTAAGCTCTTATTTCTGTTTAGAGATATTTATTTAAAGTGTTTTGTGATAATGTGCACATGTAATTTCAGAAATATTTCAATTTTTCATAGAAATCAATTAAATGAAAACAGGGTTTGCTCCAGGAAGGCAATGTTTTTCATAAAGAGTAGAAATTCTCTTGACTTTGCATGTCTGATGAATTAGGGCAATGTAAGTGAACAACAGATCACCCTTGGATCCATGTCTCAGCAGAAAAGCTATTCATCTGGCAACTGTAGCATTGCCCTGCCTTTCTTCCCTCAGTGCCCACAGCACAGCATGACATTCCACTGATACTGGAAAACTGCCTGTAAATGGGAAAGACTTTTGATTACTGAAGTGAGAACTTCCAAAGAGCCAGACTCAGATTACAAAATCCCTGCAAGTAATCACAAATGAGCATTTGTCTCAAATAATGAATAAGGTCAAAAAGCATTTTTTTTCTCTTCAGGTTTACTTTCCCAGTATTTTCTTCACTAGAATATTCCCTACCTCAACCAGCTATGTATTAGTTGGTATTCTTTCCTAAAGAGGAAGGGAGAGGTGATTGTTTTTTCTGGTTTTAAGCACTTGGAATATATTTATGAATTGTGCATGTTTTGATGATAGAAGGTAGGTGCACTGTAGGTAACTGACAGAATAGGTCAAATTTCAAACTGTTAGTGTTTTGAACAGATTGTTACTCTGTTTGGGATAAATTTAACTTACTGATAAGCAATCCTTTTCATTAAGCCTAAACTAAATTTTCTTCTGAAGAGCATTGGTAATGAGAAAGAAAATCGAAACTGTCTCAGTGCTCTGTTAGTTTATTCATGAAACTGGCAGCGTTAGGTTATTAGTTAATAAGTCTTTCATAAGTTATTTGTATTGCCACTAAACAGTTTCTGTTTAAATTCAGATCGAATGTTTGTTTGCCAGAAGTGTCAGAAACATTTTGCCAGTGAAAGGCTGCTACGAGATCACATGAGGGGACATGGTAAGTCAGAGCTTTTTAAAATGAAACGTACCTTTCTCAAGGTCACCTTGTACAGAACAGAGCTGTAAGTATCATTACATCAGTGGAGAAAATTAACATACCAAGCTGGGGCAACTGTTACTAATGCTGGGAAGTAAGAATTTCATTGCTAGCCCCTCTGAAGTGTGGAAATTCCCTTTTTCATGCCCTCTGATCAAAAAGTGTAAGGGGCTTTCTGTTTTGTAGTAGCTCCTATGAAGATGCTTATTCTTCACTTCTGTTTACTTGCTTTCGTGACTAGGGGCATGGTTAAAGCCAAAGCTGTATTTTAGGTTGGGCTGCAACTCTGCTCACCTTGCAGTGCATAATCGGCCTCACTCAAATAGTGTAGTACTTCACTGACCTAACCACAGCCTCCCTGAGGTCCCCAGATTATTCCCACAGGTTATACTGCAACAGCTATGACTTGCTGGGAAAGAATCCTAGAGCATCTAAGCACAAGGAAACATGTGATATTGCTGTTGGACATACAGGAAATGCAGAAGCTGAGAGCCGGGTGGGTCTTTGCTTTGGGAAAAGGAATATTTGAACCATGTAGCCAGACCTGGGTACCAGTCATTTAGGTTGTATAAACATACAAGCAGCTTTGTGCAGACTTGCTCAGTCAGGGTAGATTCTACTTTCTAGTTGCATTCTTAAGGAAACATGATTTTTTACTGTATGCAAGTCAACATATAGATGCTTAACAACTATGCATTTGATTTGGTGCTTACTGTGACCTGCCAGGACTGAACATGCTTGTATTTGAACGGTTTTATAGTTGACATGCATCTGACTAAAATATGTTGGTTTAGATATTTTATATTAGAAAATAATTATGTTTGGTTTGTGTACTAGATTAGTTTTATTCCTTTGTCTCAGAGTGATTTTGGACATAAATTGTAAATAAATAGAAATTAAGATTTTTCTGTTTGTTAGCTAAGGTAGCAGTTTCAACATACTGGTGTTTGATTTTGTTTGGGTTTTTTTTTATTAATTAAAGTATAACAGGATAGGTTTTATGTAGTAAATAAAGCACATGGCTAATTGAACTGTTTGCTGCTGGTCACTCTGGCTTTGGTTAAACCTTTGTAAGCTGTACAATGTGCCTGTCTGTCCTTACCCCCTGATAATTCAGACTGTGTTCTGCTTGCATAGCCAGGGAAGATGGCAATGTGGCCAGACTTAGGAATAAGGATAATGTGAAACTGTGTCATACGCCAGTAAGCCACAGTGAGCCACCCACAATGTGAATTTGTCTGAAGGAGCTGGACAGCATTCCAGGGTCCAACTGTTCAGGCACAACTTAAATCCCTTCAGATATTAGAGCCAGCATTTCTCTGGTTCATGATTCAGCTTTCTTTATTCGAAATTCTGGCAGCATACCTGTCTGCATGTTAGTGCAGACTGCCAGTGCAGACATGACATTTTCAGATTCTTACCCCAGCATATTTCATAATAGCTTGCTAGGATAGATAAATATTTAAATTGTCTTTTAAAGAGCTTGCTTACCTATAACACTTCTGAAATAAGCTGTATGTGAATGCAAATGCTGTATGTATTCTGAAATCACTCCCTGCATGGACATTCTTACATGCCAGACAACCAAGTAAACCACTGGATTCTTTCAAGACAGTGCTGAACTTCACTCATGGCAGTTTTGCAGATTAAGTTATTCCATATTCCAGACTAGTTTCCACATTAAGCTATTTATTTTAGGGAGGAAAAAAAGAACAACTAATTTTTCCTGGTTTAAGACAAACTAAGAGGAGAAGTGTCTATGCAGGGAGTGATTCCAGAATAGTTATAGTGCATTATATTTATTTAGTTTTTAAGAAGACATGAGCACTTCAACTGCATGTTTTTCTTTGTCCATCTGTAAAGCACTCAGTGGCTTTAAGATAAAACATTGTTTCAGAGTCTTAAATATAACAGGTTTTGTCTAAATCCATAACTTGTTATTGAGACTCTTCCTACTGCATTCATCAGGTTGCTGATTCACATGCAGCCAAGCAAACATTTGTTCAGCTTACGATGTTGCAGTCCTGCCTGCCAATCTGCCAGAGGTCCTCCCATGTTCCAGAGTCAGAGCAAACCTGTGTCTCAGCCACTGCAGTTCCATGTCTGGCAGTTTAGCAAACACCTTGCATTATTATGCCTTAAGCAAATATACCTGAATGTGAAATGGGGAGGCGGAGGACAGACACGTATTCTTTCTGCCATCTTTTAATACCTAAAACACTAAAAGTAGATTTGCCAGTGCTTGTCTGTCAGAAGGCCTCCAGACAACATCCACCTTTTAGAAATCCTCCCAAAGTGCCAAGGGCAAAATGATAATTATCCTTTTTGTTACAGCCTAAAGAATGAAACTTTATCTTCTACACCTTTTTCCTTTGCCATCTATGTTTTTAAAGTAACTTGAAACATTGTAAGATTGACCATCACTTCATTACCCTCCTTATTGCACTGGCATTCCATTTTAGTATCGTTTTTTTCTGTGTATTTTATTTGAAATATATTATCTTACTTTAAATATGATATTTTAATGTATTTTTTGTCATGTGTCATAGCAGACAATGTCTTGGTGAAGCTGGGATCTTTGTTTCTTTCTTTTCTAGTTAATCGTATTACATGTGCCCTTTGTGACATGGTATGCACAAGTGTCTCCTCACTGAAAGCACATACCAGATTTCGACACTGCAATGAACGTCCTTTCCATTGTCATCTCTGTGACAGCAGGTAGGAAAATCTGAGGCTTGTTGCTATGTGAGCAGAAATGTAGAACCAAGTTGGTGTTC
The DNA here is from genome assembly GCA_032466535.1 of Forpus xanthops. Taxonomy (NCBI): domain Eukaryota; kingdom Metazoa; phylum Chordata; class Aves; order Psittaciformes; family Psittacidae; genus Forpus; species Forpus xanthops. The sequence goes on along the minus strand of JASSUY010035175.1, from coordinate 60,841 downwards.
TACAAGGTAGTTAGTAAACAAAGAAGTGTTCAACTGCTAAAATAATCAACTGGTCAATGAAGAAATCTAATAGATTCATCTGATATTCATCTGCTTTCACCTGCTGAGATGTTGTAGTTCATGAACTTGTGATGCACTTAGAACTGATATGTTAAAAGATGATTTTTCTTGGCAAGACCATAAGTACACCAAAATGGTCATCACAACAAGTTGAGACATGGAGCAGTACTGCCTTAAACTGTGGGGTTTGCGATTCTAAATGATTGCTGGCTGTTTGCTGGGAGAGTTGCAATCTTCTCCTTTGAGTGATTTTTTTGCCACAGGCTTACAATATCTTCTCCTGTCTTGTGCTCTCATTTTTCTGCGGTGGTTTCTTTTGCTTTTGCCATGTGATGCCACACAGGAGAGAAATAAAAAGCCCCGCAACATTGTCATGTGACAGACCAAGTTGTATATATAAACACGGGCAAATTATTTTTAACTTTACCAGAGAAGAGGAGAGGTCTAGCCTTTCCATGCTGAAAGCAGGATAAAGTGAACAAGTTTTTTTGTACTTTTGTGTTCTGTGCACTGTGGGTGGGCAGAAGGAAATAATCAAAATTTCTAGACCACAGTATGAAGTGACTGACGGAACTTTCTCTACATGAACAGAAAGAGGGGGTGATGCCTTGCAACATGGTTGTTGAAAAATTACCTAGATTTGGGCATGGTGTGGATGTGTGGGAAGAAAGAGGGAATGGAAAATGAAATCCAGAGCACATCAAAGAAATCTCGGTACTATCCCCTTTTCACAGGTGGAAAAACTGAGGTAGAGAAACAATTTACACATATTCCGCTTTCACTTGTCATTGTCAGAGCCAAAAATTACTACCTCCCAGTCCTAAACATTAACCACAAGACTACTCCTCTGTACTATTATATCTGTTGTTTTACCTTGTTTTCAAGTTTTAAGAACGCGTATGATCTGCATAAACATGTTGAAACACACAATGATTCAGATGCCTACAGCTGTGATGTTGAAGGATGTGGTTTTATTTCACGGACTTTACAAACTTTGAATCAGCATTACAAGAGAGTGCATGTGGTGAGTATATTAAATAGCAGGATAAAATATCTTGCTATAAATGAGGCAAAATTCCACATTTACATACCTTTAGTTTCTTGTGAATTAATGAAATGTTTCGTTTTTGCATCAAATTATGTATTTACTTGCACACATTTCTAGGACTCTTGCAAGTATTATGCAAATTTCCAATTCAGCCTTACTGATATATTTTGAGTGCTTACTTTAGGTGCATGCAGTTGCATACTTGTCTTGAACCCCGTTCACATACACACAGCTCCTTTTTAAAAATGAAATACAATGACAATCCTAATCTCAGCAGCAAAGTATTTCAGTATTTCAAGTCCAACGTCACCTTTCTCGTCATGTTGGTACTCCATCATTAGAGTTACCTGAAAACAGAAACTGTAAAATATGTAAAGCTCACATCCCTTTAATCAGGTGAGTCTGGCCACAACATTCAAATACAGTTTTGCCATATTTTATGCACACTTGTTGCCTGCTGCTTCATCTTTTTGAACTATGATAGTTATGATCACTGATCTCTTGTAAAATGCATATATTTTAGTGAAAGATACATGTCACACTGCTACTGGAGCACTGATGGCCTATGCTGAGACTTTCCGTATTCACTGGGGTTCCTTAAACAGGCATGTTTTAAAAAGCGCAGATTTTAAATGTGTTAGGAAATTCACTTCAGAAGAGTTTAAGGCCAGTTTGTGTGGTTTTCCCATTTTCAACAAAGGATTAATTTTTGCCTTATGTACCTGCAAGCCTTCAGTGACTCTAACAGTCTTTCTTTCAAAGAGTAATGGCATTCTGAAATACAAATGCCACATCTGTCAGAAATGTTTCTCCTGGAGTTATACATTGACTCTACATCTTCGAAAAGCTCATAAGCTCCGCAGCAATTCTCGTTTCAGGTATGTTGCCAGCTGATTCTTGCTCAGATCATAAAGTTTGGTTTTTTTTAAACACTTTAAGAGATGCAGATATGTAATTATATGTTATCTTCAATTTGCTTCCATTTTAAACATTCTGAGCATGAAAAAAATTTATTACTTAGGTTTCATTAGCACTAGTGTAAAGATAGTCAAACCAAGGCAATAAAAAAGCCTTTATGCTTTTATGGCTTTTACCACTCTGGAAAATCTTGTAACCTAGTTTATTGAAAGAAATTTTTTGACCCTGCAAGTTACATCCATGAAAGAGTACATAAATATTTCAACAGCTTCTGTAGTATAAACAAGCTGTAATCTCCATTTTGGACCAAGAAAATCCAGTAAATAAAATGTAATTATGAACAGGTACCTTTTATTTTCTGTTACATGACATATATTTGATAAAAACTACTTACTGAAACCCTCTTGCAGGTGTTCCTTCATATACAGTGTCTTTTGTTTAAGTGCCACCTAATAAATATCAATCTAATTTATCTTTTAATTGCTGACATTCTCAGTTTTGGCAGTCTAATTAGAAATCAGATTATTCTTTCTGCTGTAAATGCTGTGTTTGTACTTGTATTTTCAGTTTTGTCAATTTTATTCCCTTAGATATAAAGAAGATGATGAGGGTCATATGAGTTTGAATGTAACAGTATATAATGACATCGTGGATTTAGGTCAGGCTCTCAATAACAAGACAGGAACAAATAAGCCTTCACCAAGTCAAAATAGTTTTGAAAGAGACACTTCAACAATAGAAGAGCTTTTCATGCAGCTTCAGCCAGGGTCACAAGCTACTGGAGAAAATGTTCTGATAGAAACAGACACTTCTGTGCCAGAGCCTGTGTATTTTGAACTTCAAACTGCTGTACAGCCGTTTGAAAGCTGTTGTACTTCCAATGAAGTTGATGAACACCAATGAATGTGAAAGAATAGTCAGCAGAAATGGAGATGGGCTTGGGAGTTCAGATAGCTTTCTAGAAAAACAGCCTTTGAATGGATTCTTACTGTGAAAAGTATACTCTTCTGAAGAGGTTTATTCTCTTAAATAAAATAGGTTTTAAAGTCTTCACTTTTATCCTTGTCAGATCTTATATATAATATTTCACATTAACTTATTCTAATGTGCTTAGAGCATATATGCAAATTACAATATTATGCATGCATAATACTTTATAGCCTTTTGGAGAAGAAACTTTTAAGTTCTATATATTCACCTAGCATATATATCTGTATGCATGTGTATTTATTTATTAAAAATACATATCCCATGGGGAAAGTATTGAACCAATGCATGATACAAACAGTTTAAATTGGTAGGTGAAGCACCTCATTTTCTATTAGCCTCCTACATTATTTATTAGAAATCAGATACCAGCTTGTGAGATGTATATTAAAACTCAGTTTTGGCAGGCTTCTTAGCTTTATTTACTTAGTGATTTTCTCTAATACCTCTTGAAATAATTTGAGACTTTATTCTCATAAAGGAGTTTTAAGCCGCAATTAAATGATTAAATTTAAATAAAAAAAATAAGGTATGTCTAAAAAAAATAGTTAAATATGTTCACAGAGCTGGATTTATATAAGGTTTATGTACAATTTGGTATAATGGAAATTTTGTAGATATTTATTGGGTGCTGGAGGTACAACAAGAAAGTAAATGAATGGTATTGGCAGCATAGCTAAATGTACCCACCTGTGTTTTCCCAAATAATTCCACATAGCCATGGTTATCCTGACCTGTTAAGAAAAGTGCATGGCAAAGGCATTTATTTGAGTCTTCTATAAAGGGCATAGACAAAAAGACAGGTATCTTTCATCACAGTAAAAATGAATTACAGTGTTTGAAACATTTATTTTAAAACGAGAACTGAATAAGCCTTCCATCTAAGACTTGTATGCAGGAGAAGGTGGCATCCAGTCAGCTTGAAACCTAGCTTACCCTGTGCTAGGTACCACAAGCCAGTGTCCCTTGAGGACCCAGAGGCATTCTCAGAAGGGCTTCCTGTGTAACTTTCAGTGCATAGATAGAGCGATATTGTGTTACTAGCACTTACTGTTTATTCCTTTATGAAGACAAACTGATACTGAGACCACAGGATGAGCCATCAGCTTACACACAGGTGAGGCCTTGCACACCAAAATGTAGTATCAGGCACACTGGGAATAGTTTGAACAAAAGCAGGCTGTATGAAATTGAAGTGAGCTTGCGATGTAACCTTAAGGATGCTGGGGCACTTCTGTTTGGGATGATTTACACTGCATGTCCTGTAGAAAACTGTCTCCCTTGAACTGGCTCCTTATCATCCATCTGCTGCCCGCTGCTGCATCCGAGGACCGTGAGGCTGTGCTAGGCCAGTGGGGAGCTGGGATAAGGAGGGACATGCTCCCTCTCATCCCCATAGCTGGAAGAGCACAGCATTCTGCACAGGACCCTCACGAGGGCCTGTAGGAGCAGGTGGAATGGTGATATTAGCATCTGCTAGCTGGTTTGCTACAGCTGCATTAGGAATGGGAGTGAGGCTTGCTGAAGGGAGCCCTAGATCATGATCGTGCACCCATTCTCACTGCTGCTTCAGCCTGACAATCTGGACCAGGTTTATCTGCAATGCTTGGCAATTTTGGCCAGAGAGAGAAAACAAATTCAAGACTCCTGTCACAAATACAGGTACAGCAAAACTGATGGCTGTAAAAAATTTCCTTCCACAGCAGTCCAGCTTGTTTCTGCCTTGAAAGTTCCTGTTTTGTAGGTAGCTGAGATCTTTGTGTTCAGCCTTTAGTATTATTAAATATGGTTGGCTGTAATTTGTGGCAATTCAGCTGATGTTTGAAGAGCAGTTGAGCCATCTGTGCAGTGGGGGCAGGCCAGACAGATGTGGGTGGCAGCCTGATTTTAATCTGCCTTTGTGCATGAATCAGAGACACGGCATTTTTAATACTTTACGTATGGGTACAACTGAGTCACGTTTCTCTGGGCAATGAATAGGTACCACTATAGCCTCTGGGACTTCCTCTGCTAAATATCAAAGGCCTGCAACAAACAACAGAGGTGTTAATGCTTCCCAAAGCAAGAATCCTTTATAATGGAAAATATTAGTAAACCACAGTACAGAGGAGTCTTTTCCCAGATCTTTTACAATAGCCGAGCAGGACTGTCTGATCTAATATCCAGCAATTTACTCCTTTGTGTAGATCTCCATGCCTGCCTGAAGGGGAGGCTGCTGTCTTCGGTGCAAGCTGCAGTGCAGGTACTGGGGTTGATTTACACAAAGGCCATTCAGGGCTTTGCATAACAGATTTAAATGTGGCATTATAGATTTGTGCTTGAGCTGTGGAACCACACTTGCAGGGCAGTGGTATCACCTGCAAGTTTGACATTGCCACAACTTCCTGTGAGCCTGTTAAATACATTTTGGAAGACAGAATCAGCCGTGGAGACAGAGACAGTGGGATGATAACTTATTAACGGAGACCTATTTTTGAAATCATATTTTCAAATAATTTCCCTCAGTTATACTGCTTAATGACCCTCTAGAGTCTTACCCCACTGTTGCTTAGATTCCACTTTAGTATTACTCACAGTGTTTGTATTCACACAGGGGCTTTGCATAGCTAAAAAGTTGCATCTGTTATCTTGTCAGATATCTCGCATAGAATTTACGTTCTTACATTAGTTTGTATGGGGAGGTTTTGTTAACAGCCGTGTCTTCACTAGGCAGTAGTAGGTAGTGACAATGGATTTCAAAGTTGTATTTTCAGAGTTTTTTCAAATTCTATGTAAGAAATTTAATGTATTAGCACTACAAGGTGGTGGTTTGCATATACAAAGTAAAATATCCATCTGAATGGAAGCACTTTGATGAAAGGGGCTTTTTTTTTTCTGATTTTGATACCAAATTCTAAATTTTCCATGCTCATTATTTGCACTGTAATAACTGTATGTAAATCTATTCGCTTTGGAAAATGAGGGGTTCGTTCCTGCTTAATTTTCAACTTGATTCCGAAGATGCTTTCTCCCCAGCGAATGCTGTGAAAGTGCCTACAGAGAATGCCTACAGACTCACCCTGCCACCTTGTCCCATGACACTGTGTGACACTGGGTACGTTTTAAGTAAGTGTCTGCCTTGAACACACACTTTATTCAGCGCCTCCTAGAAGAAAGAAGCAGCTCTACAAGAAAGAAGACATGATTTGCTGGCATTTGTGGGACCCAGCTTGAAAAACAACTTCCTGTGCACACCAGGTATGAGGTGGACGTGAGTCATTAGGGACTTGTTCTCATGGAGCCAGATCATCAGATAAGGCAAACTGGCGCAGATCCACTGAGTCTGTGAAACCAGCACGATGTCTAGCTGCAGCTCTGGCACGGGATCTGTGTGGATTTCGGTGGGACAGGGCTAGCCCTTGGCTTTGTGGAGGCAGGAGGAGCCAGGCTGACAAAGAAACCCTTTGATAATGACCTCGGAGATAGTGCCCTGCAGCACAGCTAACAGCAGGAAAAAATGCACCTGAAAAATGACGGTATGTGCCAAGAAGCAGAGCAAGACCGAGCTTGAGGAAAGCATGCAGAATACCTTTTTAGTTCTCAGAGGCTTAAGAACAAAAACTTAAAACTAGGTATTCTTTTCCTCCATACCACAGTAATAGCCATGTTAGTCATTCACTGCTTACATGAAGGTGATTAATCTTCTTTTTAATTAGTATTTTTTCACATTGTACAGGCTTTCTACCATCATAAATAGAGCTGATAATGAGATATATGTAAAGTTTGGGTTGCTTAATACTTCTCAGTTAAGCTCCTGAATGCAGGGCTTTTTATGATCCTTATAGAGAGAGAATGTTAGCAGCAATAGTTCAGTGGTTTCTAAGAAAGCAGTTGTGAAAAAGAACAGTATCTGTCTCTTGGAAAAAAAAAATCTCAAAGCTGTATCATTAAGCAACACTATTATTTTGCATGGGCTTTAAAGTTTAGTGTCTGCGAGAGGAGTGGTTGCCCTGATCTGCGTTTTGGCATATAATTCCAGGCAGAAAGATGTTAAAATCAATCTGCAAAGCCTACCAAAAGGTTACTGTCTCTACAGTGAGGAGCTTATGTGATCTCAAACAAACTATGATTTGCCTCAGTTTTCTGCCTCCACAGATAAGCTCTCAGCTTTACAAGGAAGCCACAAGATTTTTATTAACTTATGTTCTGATTTGTTCAGCTATTACGGTCACAAGCACTAAAACCACATGATGAAGGCTCAAGCATGGTTTCCAGCCTACCTTTTAGTTCATGGCTTACTTTTATATGCTGAAATCAATTTATAAAGGAACTGACTTCTGGGGTGCTGAGCAGGCAGAGCTTCCACTAACCTAAGCTCTGAGCTAGCAAAAATTCATACACATGCCTGACTCTCAGCAGTATGAGCCATCCAGCTGGAGCATGTCATTGACTTCAGGAGGATCACCTACACTGTACTTTGTTGGCGTTTTTTCAGTGTAAAAGTTGGTTTAAGAATTCCTATCCCCTTCCTACTGCTCATTTCCACCTCCACGCCACACTTAGCAGTTGGATGTGAGGTTGTGCTTTAAATGAGATCAGCAAGGAACTCCAGCATCTGCTACTATGTGTAACCATGTCCCTTTCATCACCTTCTTCAGAGGTAGTTTCCTTCCAGGCCACTCACCTCCCCTTCTGTTGACATTAACAAGTACCTGGTAAGTCAGGCCAGCTTTCTGATCTGCCTAAAAACTAACCTGGGAGGTTTTTTAAGTGACATCATTCAGCTGGTGCAGTTACTATTCAACCCATGAATGCAAGTGCAACCATGTGAATACAGGCTCCGACACAAAAAGGGGAGGGCAGCTTCCTTGACAGACAATGTAATTTTAGGCTGGCTTAAGCCAACTGCAGCGTGGCACCATTTGTGTATAAAAACCTAAAGGTAGCTTAAATGTTTGCAGAGTGGGCAAAAAGATGGATTTTTGTGTTGTCTTTTTGGAATGTTCCAAGTTGCAAATTAGAGCTTTTTTTCCTACTATCTTTGAAGCTATTACATAGATGCCACCTGCTATCTGTTCACAGAACACAGAAGCAAAATACTTTAGATCTAACATAACAGGGCTAAGGTGCTCTATGTCCTGTTGAAGCTTCATGTTGGTCGACTTCATACACAGCAAGCAACCTTTTAGAAGTATTATATTCTAAAAAGAAAAGGTTAAAGCACTAGATTACATCTTGATCTCTGAAAGGACTGAGAAAGACTGCAAGACAATGAAACAGAGTAAGAAGAGAGTTTCTTTGTTATGCTCCTGCAAATGTACATACACGGGAGAGAAGGATTTTACACCAGACTGGTCACCCTGCCACAGAAAGATTAGTTTCACATGATTTGAGCTCAGCAAACCTAGAATTGACTGTTCTTAGTCAGTCTGGGTAGCTATTAGCCTATTTTATTCATTTATTTCAGTCAGTGACCTGACTGCTCCAGAATTCCCTTGCCAGCTTCTTCTTCTGCCTCTTGAAGACAAGCTCTTCTGGTGCCCTCTTGCAGCTTTCCTACGCTTTACCAACTAAAAGCTCAGAGCCTGGGCAGCTGGTTCTCTAAGCACCCTAAACGTGAATTTTATTTAGGCCTAGCCCTTTTTGAAAGCACTTAAGTAATTAAAATTCTCTTAAATGAGCTCTTTGAATGTTCTGCCATAAGTTCTAACTCCTTTGTTGCTGCTGTTTGTTGAATCAATTCTCAAATCGCAGTGCAGGCAGAAGGTACACTATTTACTTTTTGCTTGAACTCTACTGCCAACTAAGCACAAGTTGGGTTTCTTCCACTTGGGTTTACAACTTTCACCAGTTTTCCAATGAAGCGGGGGTTTGAATGACAATGGAACAAACCACCTGGTGTGCTGTGTGGAACAAAGTGGTGCACATCTCCAGAAGGTGGAGCATACAAGACCCTGGTTCTCTGAATCACTTCAACTTCCGCAGTCCTCCATGACAGCATGGCAGATTCCCCAGACTGAGCCAGTTACAGCTCACATCCCAAATTAAAGCATGGACAATGATGATAACCAGGACAAGGAGGTCAGGTAGAAGTGTAGTGTTGGGTCACACAGGTGATCTAAGGGCTTATCGCTACACATGGTTGTTTCTTATTCTCAATTTATTTATACAGAGGTATCCCCATTCAGAGTAAATCAGTTTAATCCAGAGTAAATTAAGCAGGAACAAGTCCCTGCCAAATAGAGCCCTGAGACCAGACCTGATGTCCCATATCTTTTGAAAGCAATTAAACATCTCTATAGATTCTTTTTAAATGAAGTTCTGCAAAGACTGACTACTGCTATTATCCTAGCTTTAAAACACATTGTCCTCTATCTGTTGCCTAACCTGCCAGATTAAATGATCACAGGCTAACTGCCTAGAACAATCAGCTTGAGTCTGATATTCAGTATGATAAACACAAGCTTTATTAGCCTTTAGACATGTGATAGGTGTGAAGGTCACACTGCAGATCCCAACAGCCTCTTTACCATTGGGTTACACATCAAAGGTTTCAGACTCCTTCCTTCCAACTGCAGCATCTCAGTCACAGAGTAAGACGCTTTAGCCATTACTGCGAGACCTGTGGCACCTGCAATTAGATTCACAAAAGGATTCAGGCACTGACATCTGCGGCTGGGATCATCTAGGCTCCTAATACCGGGGGCAACTGAAAACCAAACAGGCAGCAGCTCTTGGTAGCACAGTTTCCCTAAAAACTGCTGCTTTGGAGTGTGTCTGAGCAGGCTCCAGCCTTTGCCACGCAGACCAGGCTGGTCCAAAGCATTGTAGCCCCCCGAGCGTGATGCATCCTCCTCTGCCGAAGGGACGCAGACTCACAGGGGCTCCTAGGGAAGAAAAGGAAGGAAAGCAGTTCTGGTGTTTCCCTCTCCTTTATTTAATAACTGATTGTCACACCTCAACAACTGTGCGCAGCGCTGTCCTCCCGTCGGAGGAGCTTTGCCCACAACCGCTGCACCCCACTGCCAGACCTCGCGGCTGCCACCGCCACACGGGACCGGGAGCTCACACAGTGCCGGAGCGAGCAGAGCCAAGGAACCGCTCTTTACAGGTGCCGGGAGAAGTCAGAAGCGCTGCCCGATCCTTGGGGAGCCAAGGGAGGGCGCTACGGCAGCAGCACCCGAGTACCGGCAGCGCGCCGGGCACCGACACAGCCGGTCCCGCTCGGGTGCCGGCAGCGGCGGGGGGGGCGGTCCCTGCCCAGGAAGTGACGCCGCCCTGCACCCCACCTCCCGGGCACGCCTGACTCACCTGGGCGGGCGGTGGCGGTGCCGGTCTGTCGGTGGCCGAGGAGCAGCAGCAGCAGCAGCAGCAGCATGGCGAGGGAGAACGTCTCCCCGTGGGCCATGGGGCTGCTGAAGGCCTTCGAGGAAAGCGAGTTCGGCAGCTGGGAGAAGATCGGCTCGGGGGGGTTCGGGCAGGTGTACAAGGTGCGGCACCTCCACTGGAAGACGTGGCTCGCCATCAAGTGTTCACCCAGCCTTCATGTGGATGAGAAGTAAGGGGCAGTGGGGACAACGGGGGAAGTGGGGGGAAGAAGATCTCCAGCTATTGAGGAGACCTTGGTCACCCCGTGGCTCCCTGGCTGTGCACATGCAGCCACGGGGCGACCAAGGGCTCCTTCTTCCACAGCCCTCTCTTGTGTTTTTATCACGCAAGGCGCATAAATCGTGCTTCCCAGGCCAAACAAGATGGTCATGCTGCCGGTGTGACACCTTTCTGAGCACTGAGCCAGGCTCTATAGCCCAGAGTTACAGATCTTGGGAGCAGGCTTGGAAAAGGGACAAACTGACCGGACCCAGCCCTGGGAGCCGCAGCACGTCCCACAGCTCTGTTTACCAACAGCAGCCATGGGGATGAAGGTCTGACTAAATGCAGGAAAGAGCTGTGCAATTAAGTATTCCCCAGGCAAACGTGGCCTTTGCCACACTTAAGCAAAGCCTGCACCAACACCTTTGGTTCTGTTGTACATAATGGGACCGGCCTCTCTCAAAGAACAAGCGATGTTGCTTATCCGCTTGTAGCAGCTTGGAGGGAGCTGCAGTCTCGGGCTGGCCTGTTCCCTCGGAGCCATTTGGAAAGCATTTTGCCCTGCCCTGGTTGTGCATGTATTGGCTTGTGCTAAAGCGTTACGCCTGCTGCAGCTCCGAAGGTCACCGAGGGCAGTCCTCAATGGGAAGCACAGGAGGAGTGAAACTGCTGGATGGGATCCGGGGGTTTCTCAAGTCTCCTGTGTCTCATTCCAGTGAGCTCCCTACCTTGGGAAAAGCCGGTTCTTTACCTTGCATTTGCATTAGTTGTGACTGCTGTGTGGTAGGTGGCTGGTGGTTAGCAGCGGGGCAAGCAGCCGGCTCTGTGGATGGCGTGTTGGGTTGTGGACATACTGTCTTTGAGGAGCAGCTGCTGAAGGGAGATGTGCTGGGATATTCATTTTCCAGCTTCGGGGCCAGCGCTTCTCCTTGCATTTGCCCAGGATGAGCCCTCACTGTGTAGTCCAGCGTGGAGCTGTATTGTATTGCAGGTAAAGATAGTGGGAACCCCATCTAGCTCACCTGCCCTCCGTGACTAGTTGTGGCCCATGGCAGAGGACAGTCTATGTGTGATGGAGGCTTACCAAGTGCAGATTGCCAAGGCTGTCAGAAGCTCCTTTAGGAGCATCCTTCTGTTTTGGAGGACAGCAGTGACTTACCAGCTGGTCAGCGTTTGTGCAGAGGGAGGTGAATTATGGCCAAGTGGTATTCACAGAGCTTTTCCAGCTCCACCTTGATTTATGGATCTTTTCCAAGTCACGAGCAGATCCTGCAGTTCATTTTCTGAGATGTAGGTCGGTTCAGACAAAAAAGGTTTCATTTGTTGCTGCTCCTGCAAGAGGAGGGAGATGAGTTGGCCTAAGGTTGAAAGTGTTTATAAGCCCATCTTCTACAGGACCAGTAGGGTAGTGGGGCATCTTGCCCATCACCTGAATTGCTGGCTTTGCTGTAGGCGTAGTTTATATAATGCAGTAAATGAGGCCAAATGTCCCTTTTTAGGGACAGAAGGTGAAGAGGGGAGAGTTTAATGTATGCACAGGGTAACTGCTGTCTGTGAATAAAACGGAGAGTCCTCGGAGTTGCAGAGGGTGCCCTACTGGGTTACCCTGCAAGCTCTCCTATCGTTAAAATGTCAAAAGTACGTTTCAGAGTTGATGCTTTTTGAGGCCTACTCAAAATAGTACTGTATTTGCAGATAAAATAAAAATACCTCTTAAAAATAAGCTAGAAAGTTTATTATGCTTTTCATTTGCGAAATACCTCTAGAAATTTACTCAAATGTTAATTCTCAGTCTGAGCCAAAGGGTGCTGTCACCTATTTTAATATGAACAGTGAATCTTGAGAGTTGCTATCAAAAGTCTTTATATTAATATCATGATGTGTGCTAGAGAACCAGTGGTTATGAGGCTTGCAGGTATTGAAGAGACCCTACAGACATGCAGTGGAATAAACAAAAGTGCCTTGAGAACTTGGGAACTCCAAGGCCATGGGGTTCCTGCAGCTCCTGGTTAATTTTAACAAACAAGTCCTTGAAACAGTAATTTATTTTTTTTTTTACTGCAGAATTTGTGCTTTGGATGCTAAAGGGGAGCACTGATTAGAAATTGGAGGGTCCCTGGCCTTTGAAACAGCTGCTTCTGCAAGATAAAGGAAAGCTGAATTTGTATCTGCTTTTCCTTCAGTTCTTACACTGTTCTGCCCCTTTCAGCAGTCGGTAACACTGCCCCCCAAAGAGACTTCTCACCTGAAACCTTTCTAAGAAACTTGCACCATTCAGATGGTGGGATGGGGGCACAGACAACATAAAACACAACCTCTTTAGTTCACAGGTTGAAACAAGCCTGTGTAATTAGGCAGTTAATCCAGAAGGTTAATTTGGCTAGCCATTCCTTGGAACCCTGTGAAGCAGCAGAGTTAGAAGAATTACCAGTGGTATCAGAAACATTAGCTGAAAAACATGGAGGCTTTTTCTTATTTATTTATTTGATACCACATTAAAACCACATTTGTAGTGGCTCAGTGGGGGTAATACTCAGTAGTCTCTCTTACTGTGTTTCGGCAGACAGTAAGAGATTTGGAGTAATTCACTTGGCAATTATCACACCATAGAGCCAAGTGGCCTCAAGCAGGAGACAAACCTAAATACAGTCAGAAGTGTTTTTATCTAAGCCTGAGCCCTCTCAGGGTATTGAGCCAAATTCCATTCCTAACACCTTATTTGCTCCCACTTTCCATCTCCCGAGATCACTTCTCGCATGTGACTCAAGATGCTCTCAAGATTGGGAGCTTCAGTGTAAGCCTGGAGAAAAGAGTGTGTCAGTCAGAAAGGTGGAGGAGCCTCTTCTCCAGGATTTGCAGTGGGGAGCACAGTCCCTTCTCTTTACTCCTGTTGGCCAGAATGGAAGCGTGGTCTGGAGGAAACGGGTGTTGAGCCCAGAAAGAACAACCTGGAAGCCTTTGTGGGTTTCTTACAGCTGGATGTAAACGTGCAGACTATAACGAGTATGAGCCATGTAACAGTTCCCAGAGAGGACTCCTCACTGGAGGCATTAGCCGGTGGGGGTGATGACAGGGTGTGGAGGTGGAAAGGTCTGCCCTCTTCATTGGGAAAATAAAATGAGTGCAGCCCTACGTGTACCTGCCTCTGAGGACCTGCATTTAGGAGTGCAGCAGAACCTAAACATTTATGAAGTTTTGAGATGTCATGCTGTTAGCAGCTGCTGCACTTATTTAGGTGGTGAAGATGAATGAATGCCTGTTCTGGTGGTCTCTGGATGTGTAGGCAGACCTTAATACCCACCTCATGCTCCTTTAAGAGTAGGGGTGAGTCTAGCTGTCTGGTAACCTGTAATACTCTTGTACCAGGCTTATGCAGCAGAGATCTGTGAACAATGCTGAGATCTGTGTTAACCTGAAAGAAAGAACGTTTTGACTTCTCCCCTCCCCAGTGTATTCTGCCCTGACCTGGTTTTTCTTCTCTTACTCACTTTCTTCTCTGAGGATCAGCAGTGTGAAGGTCAATAAAGGTGTACCCTGCAGAGTAGAGGTCACTGCATGCGCTTAAGCATCTGCCATGATGCAGAGAAAAAAAGCCCATGTAAAAATTCAGAGACGTAATTTTGTGGATCCCATCTTTGCCACCAGCACAGTTTGTAAAGAGGTAACCTGCATTCCCCACTGGAGAGCAGTTTGGCTGGGCTGGCTGCTCTGCATTTGGAGGTGGTACATCCAAACGTCCGCATTATAGGTTTGCAGGGCTTTCTGAGTTTCTTTGGAGGAACTTGAACTGCTCTGTCTCAGGCTTCATTAGGAAAACGTGTGTGTGGGGGAATACGGAACTGCAAGGACTGCTGTGAGTTTAAAGTTGTATTTTTATCGCAGTGTTGTCTTTAGGGCATAAAGATTGGATACATGCAAATGCAGATACAGTCATAATTCTTGCTGTTCCTGTGGCAGGGTTTGTGGTAAGAGAGTTGGGGAGTGAGGCAGTGGGCAGGAATAAGTCCCTTGTCTCTCCAAGAGAATACAAAGAATGCAGCCCCATCCATTTGGGGTCTGACTTTAAGTGGAAGTAGGCAGATGTTTTGGGGATGTCAGAGGTCCCCCATTCATGTAAATAGTTCTGATTGCTTTAGGAAGGGCTGATCTGTCATGAAGAACTTCACTGGCAAAGATCCTGTTTGGCACTGATGTGGTACTATATCTCTTGATGTGTGTGCCTCTGTCTTCTAATACTGTTGTAGGGGAAAGTGTATGCACCTCATGATTTATATGAATTCAGTTGTCCTGCATGCAAGTTCTTTTAATTCTTATTACCATAATGTTAGGGTATAGTACTGGAGGGGGAGGAGAATGGAGCCAAGGTGGTTAGAGAAGATAATTCTGACTCTTTAATTGTGTAGGTATTAAATAAGAATCACTGTTACAACAGAAGCTAGTCCCATGCCTCTTGGCTGAGAAACCTCGTAAGAAGGTTTTATTTTCCTCCACTCTGGAGAGAAGTATTTCTTGGTGATAATCATAGAATCGTAGAATATTTAGGGTTGGAAAGGACCTGAAGATCATTTAGTTCTGATGCCCCTGCCATGGACAGGGACACCTCACACTAAACCATGTCACCCAAGGCTCTGTCCAACCTGGCCTTGTACACTGCCAGGGATGGAGCATTCACAATTTCCTTGGGCAACCCATTCCAGTGCCTCACCACCCTTACAGTAAAGAACTTCTTTCTTATATCCAGTCTAAACTTCCCCTGTTTAAGTCTAAGCACCAGGAGTAGCTGAGCAGCATAACCCTGCCCTTCCCATACTTTGATCTGTTAAATGTGAACTTGAAGAATATCTACAGCACCCTTTGTTGCAGCATTAGCAGTTGTGTATTGCATTGAGAATGCCTAAGACTGCTGAGTGCCAGTAGCACCTTGTTAAGGGAAAAGGGAAGGGAAAGACCTTTCATGTTCACCCATAGAGGCGATCTTGGTTTAACGAGCTGTTTGTGTTAATAGGATTAATGCAAGTGCACTCCAGCTGATGACTGAGTTGTATTTAGGCTGTTTCTTTTTGTCTTTTTTCCTTTTCTATAGTCTAAAGGTGACAGGAGCCTGTATTAGAGGACTGCCATGTCTCCCTGGCTAGATTAGCTTATTCAATTTTAAATAGTCTGGGTTTGGGAAGGATTGTTGTATGGGGGGTTTATTTAAACAGGCAAATTAGGTAAAGGATATTTGGCTGTTAGTCAGTTAATTCACTCATTTACCTGTGTCTGATCCAGGCAGAAAAGGAGCTTTTTTATGTTTTAAGGTGGAAATTCTCTCTTCATGGAGAAAATACCCCATTTTAAGCAGCTGACATCTGTGATTTTGGTGATGCTGTCTGTGGCTTTTGTTAGCCATGGAACCCCATCCCTGCAAGTCTAGTGGTTCTTGTGAGGCTTTAGCTGTTGCTGGGTTCTTGCCTTGCCTTGGAGGGCTCAGACAGGTATTTTACATCCCTGACTCCAGAGCTCAGCCCGCCGAAGCCTGGTGAATTATGCTGGCTATGCATGTGGCTTCAGGGCAAGGAGTTGGTTGTGTTATTCACAGGCGCTCCCTTCCAGCGTGCCAAAGAGCAAACTGGGTACTTGTCTACAAAGGCAATTATTTCACAAGAAAGTTGCTGTAGGGAGCAGCAGGAGCCAACATGGTGAATAGATGGAGATTTCCCTTATCTTTTTTTTTTTTTTTTAACTCCCTGTTTGTACATCCCTCTTAAAACATTCTTCATCCAGGTCTTGCTTCTAAGATAGGTCTGCTGCTTCTTCCCAGGCTAGACTCGCCCCTAGCGTGAGATGTTAACTGAGCTGGATTATTGCAGGCTGCTACAGCTGGTGAGGAACAGCCATCAGGTTGGGAACCATGTTGCCAACCTTGTCTGAGCAAACATCAACTTTGCTCTTCCCAAGCAGGTGAAGCAAAGGAGCAGGGGATGGAGTAGTGGGAGTCTCCTAATGTGGAGTGTAAGGGCTAAATGAAGCTCCCAAAGTCACTTCCATGTGGGAGCACTGAGAGTCTCTTGCAGTCTGTGTTTCAGCACAGGCCCTATGGTCATCCAGACATCATGGAGCAGGGGACAACGACACGCATCTGCTTATCAACTTTGTCCTATTACTTCAGGTACTGTTCTCCATTAAATAGTATGCACACCTTACAAGAGCTGTCATGTAATAAGAGAGGGTCAGTTCAGGAAACATTACCTGTCGGACCTCCCTATGTCCTCTTCTGTGAATCAGTGGGGGGCAGCAACAGTGATGCAGCAGTACCCGTGGCCCAGAGCTGCTCTGGGTCTACCCATCATTGCTGCTAGTGTAGTAGACAGAATGGAAGTTCTTTCACCCATCATGTGTGGTTCCTCTTTGTAAGCACAGTCAGCTTGGTGAGAGAACCCTTGTTTTCTCTTTCTAACTCAGTGCTCATTTGGTCCTTGCAGGCTGTTGCAGCCTGAAAGCCATGTGTGAGATGTAAAAGGAGTGCATGGCAATTAAGGGGCTTGAGCTGGGAGGCTGGAGCTTGGACCGAGTAATGCTTAGCATGCTGTAAGGTCAGGCTAAAATGATACATAAGCAGTCCAGAGTGCTCGTGACGTGTGCTGGTGCTGGGCCTGTTACATCACTGAAAAATGCATGTCAGGACTTTCTGGCATCCACTGGAGTTGAGTGAGCATAATATTGGAGCTGCAAAATCTAGGGTTTGAGGACAAGGAGCCTTTTGCTGTGTCCCCCTAGCTAGAGCAGGCAGCTTGCTCCCCTCAGTGGTGGATCCCAGGGATTCCCTTCCTAAGGCCTGGGTCTGCATGCCGGCAGCCTGCAGCTGAAGCAATGCAGTCCGTGCCCTCTCCTGATTAATGCAGTTTTATGACTCACAAAAACTTAATGAATTTAGCCCAAGGAGTTACAACAGTGGTAAATCTGGGCACTATGTGTATCGTCCTCATTCTTAACAGCACAGCAGAAACATCAAAGTGGGGAGATGGGCTTTATGCTAGGGATGTTTGCGCTGTTGGAAGTGTACAACTTGCCTGTGGTTCAGCAGCTGTGAGCTGCCTACCAGTAGAGGCATAAACCAAAGTTAGTGAATGTGGAAATACGCCTGGAGTACAGGCTGGCGAGATGTAGTGTGGTTCAGCCAAGCGATGGTCATGAATGTGGTGTTCAGTTCCTTACTGCTTTGTGCATGTTTGGTGTGGAGAGGGAACCAGCTACTCCATCCTTCACTGTCTGTTCCCTTCTACCCAGGGAGCGCATGGAGCTACTGGAAGAAGCGAGGAAGATGGAAATGGCAAAATTTCGCTACATCCTTCCTGTTTACGGCATCTGTAAAGAGCCAGTTGGCTTGGTCATGGAATACATGGAAACGGGATCCCTGGAAAAGCTCCTGGCTTCCGAACCTCTGCCCTGGGAATTGCGCTTCCGCATCATCCATGAGACAGCTGTGGGGATGAACTTCCTGCACTGCATGTCCCCTCCGCTACTCCACCTGGACCTCAAGCCTGCAAACATCCTGCTTGATGCCCACTACCATGTCAAGGTATGTACTGGTTACTCTGTGCCAGGGACCCACTTTTGGATATTTTTGCTTGGCTTCTGCCAAACTGAAGAGCCTGAGAGAAATGAGCAGCATTCCTTTGGAGTTAGAGCTCACCAACCCAGCCCCTCCAGTCCCCAGACCTGTCTGCCTGATGTATGCACCATTTGAGTATGTCAGCAGTGGTAGAGTTGAGCTTGTGAGAACTCTCCTGAAATTTTAGGAGTGTGTTAGCATAGTGAACTCTGTTTGAGGCCTAAAGGGTCCTGCCATAAATTTCCTTGCTGTAAGGTCATGAGACAGATGACAACAGGCAGAGAAAGTGTATATCATCTCTGCCACTTCACAGCTGCCTGTGGGGTAACCTTGTTCAGTGTAGGTCCTTCTGGCTTTGTACACTCCACTAAATACACAAATCTCATTTAAGCTGGAGCTGGAGAAGCCTTCCCAGAGGCAACTCATTCTCTTCTTTCATTTGCTGAGAGCATCTACAGTAAAGAAGTATCCCTGTCCTGTTTATTCATGCCAGAGGTCACTTAACGAAATTTTTGTGGCTTTATCAGCATGAAATCATTTTTGTTACCTGTTTCCAGCATAAGCTAGCAAACTTATTTGCCTTCTCTGTAGGAGGTTCTGTTTTGACAGCTGGTCTAAGGAGGTTGCTTTCTGATCCACATCCTTTTCCTGATTTCCTCCCTTCCCCCCTTCCCGAGTAGTGGCCAAACTCTTAGCATTAGAACTGCATCATTAATCATGTTGGCTGGCTGATACAACTCAGTAGTCATAGTACGAGTAGTCACAGATAGACAATGACATCATCCGTCTTTTCCCTGTTTTCTTGTCCCCCTCAAACTATCAAAAATGGTTTGGTCTTGCCGCACCATACTGAAAAATGAAGTTTTCTTAAATGAAAACATCTTTCCTAATGTTATAAGAAGGTTGCAGCCGTAAGAGGTGTGTACCTCTAATGAAATTGAACCTGTGGCAAGTCTCAGCTTTTTTACTATGCCTTAGTGGTGTCCTTAGAAGGATTTTCTTTGAGGTCGGAGGCATCTACAGGTGGTCCATGGTATTATGACCAAAATATCAGGATCTGAACTGCTGGAAGTATATTCTCACACATTAGTGCTGAGGCACTTTTGCTAAGTATTTATTTACTTAAAGTTTGGGCTTGCTTGCATAACTTCTAAAATTCCTAATTCTTGAGTCATCCATGAGCCAAGATACGAAGGCTGTATTTTTCTGTTTCAGGAGGTTGAAATGTCTGATATTCCTCATACTGTATAGCCTATATAGGGGTGGTGATATAATACAAGGGTGCAAGTGCAAGTACAAAAAAATACGTTTCTAGTGAGGTCACTGCTGTCATCCCTGAACCGTTGTTCTTTGCTCTGTGTATCAAATACATGAAGCTCTTTGCACCTTCTCTGCATTGAGTTCAGAGAAGAATAGTCTGATGCAGATCTTTCTCCAGCCAGCAGTATTTTACGTTTGCAGGTACCTTGGAAACCCCTCCAAGCAGCAAAGCAGACATAGGAACCTGCATGCAAAATAAGAGATGCACATGTTCTGTGAGGTGCTTTCACTTTGAAAATGTGGCCCCAAACCTTCTTTTTTGTGATGTGAAGTTTGTAATTAAATTTTGGACCCTGCAGCTTGATTTAATGTGCATTTTCTTGCTGGAAGGCTAAGGGAGCTGATGATTGAAGTGTTTTTACTTTTTAAATGTTAGTGTTAATTTAGTAGGTGACTGTCCCTAATAGAATCCTAAGGTGAGTGAGGAGATGTTGCACACTGCAAAAGAAGAGTTTGGAGATAGGGAGACCTTTATAAATCATTTGCCCTTGAGCTAGGAAACAGTCAGTCTTCCAGTGGAGCACATTAGAAATGCTTCTGCGCTATCCTGCTAGTTAAATGGAAACACACCCTTCTTCTTTTAACAAGCACAATGCTTACTGTAAAATCCCCAAATGAGGATGATGACTAACGCAGTAGTGCTGTACAGAACTTATCATCAAGTGGGTGCCTCCATATCATAAAGCCGTCTCCTGTGTGTATTGCTTAAGTGTATGCTGAATTTTGTTCTTGGGAGGATAATTAAGAGTATGGAATTAGCCTGAGCACTGAGCAGGGACAGATATGAACTTTTTCAGAGGCATGTTGGAAGATTCTTTGGTGATTTTAAATATACGTATATAATATGTACAATGAAAGGTAAGGCTTTGCTGTTTTTTTTGGAGGATGGATCCACGCATGCCTCCTGTGTGAGTACTGGTAGAACTCACTCCTGACAGCTCCAGCCTCAGCTGGGAGCTCCCTTCCTTGCCATGTCCTGCTCCATCTTGGTTGCCTTAAGCAGTGTGGTTTCCTTGGGAGGATTATTCCATACCCTGGCAGGCTTTGCTAGCAGGGATCAGTATGCTGCTTTCTTTTTAATTTAACTTAGTTATTTCAACCTGTTACTTCTGTTTGTACCAACAAGGTCCTCCTAGCCCCTTTCTCCATTGTTTCAGTATTTATGGGCTAGCAAGCACCTACTTTTTGCTTAACCAGACTATGTTTTATGAGCTTAATTCTTCAGCTCTCCTTCCCTGTGTACGCATTCTGGATGTCTCCCCTGAGCAACCTGTGATGTGGCAATTGCTTGCAGGGAGCTGGCTCTGGGGAAGCAGTGCCACATTCCAGCACTACCCTCTTGGGCTGTTAGTTTGCTCATTCCCTGCTCCAACGTCATCTCTCTTTGGGGCCCCCCGTAGGAAAATATATCACCACTACCCACCATGCAGCAGAGTCATACCCTAATTTGTTGCCAGCTGTCATGCCCACATGCTGTCTCTGTTGCTGCTTCCCAGGTTCCTTATCTTCAGTGTCTTATGTTACTTTTTGTTCAAGTATTTAAAATTAAATCAACTTGCAACTTAAGATGTTTGGGCAGAAGCGTTATTTGTAAGTTCTTGTTTCTCTTACTATGTATCCTGTTCTTTGCATCTCTTCATCTTGTCATATATATGTGTGTGTGTATACACATATATACAAACACACACACGCACATGTCTACATGTGTGGGTGCATACACACAGAGGCAAATCCCACCAGTTATTTTTGATATCCCAGATTTTAAGAACTAGGAGTGGGGTGAACTGGTCTCAGCTGTGCACTGCTTTAAGCTCACTGTAGTTGCTTTTATTTCCATACTGCTAGCACTCCATTTTAAACCAGTGTGAAGTTTGCCGCACATTGTGTTATGCACATTGTGTTATGCTGCGTTGTGCTGATGGCCTTGCTTAACTTGCATAGGTTGCCTCTATGGTCTTTGCCTTTATTTGCTTCATCAGAAGAAGGCACTGCGAGGTTTCTGAATGCAGAGTTAGAAGCAGCCTAATCAACAGATTTGTTTTTCAGAAAGCTGCTTAATGTAGGTTGTTAACTGTAGGTCAGAGTAATACCCAGAGACCAGGCTGGTGAGGAGAAGTTGTCTCTCCTTATTAGACTAGCTAAGGTAGCTAACACAGACACTTTATCAGCTGTAATTCTCTCCTCTTATTAGAAGTGAGAAGAGGCTTTTTTGTTTTGTGTGTCTCTTCTCCTCTTTCCCACCCCTCCTGATCAAGGTTTCTGTGTAGGGCTGTTGTTAACTGTCTCTTTAATCCCAACAAACAAAGCTGGTTTTCATGTTGATCAGTTCTTTAATTGATCTAATTGTGGTGGCACAGGGGAAAGGAACAAGACCGTTCCTGTTATGGCAATGCAGATTTAGAATAGGTTAAAATGGATGTTTGACCGTGGCTTTGGCTCCTACTGCTTCTGAAGAGAGCAGTACCAGTGTCACACCTGAAGCAGGTTTTGAGGAGTTAAGGTCTCAGGGTAGGTTGGGAAAGGATTGAAATGCAGTCTTTTTCAGGAAGACTTCTTTTAGTAGCTAATTAATGTGTGTTCATAAACACTGAAGTAAAGACATCTGTTTGAAGTACAGATGCTTGTTCTGTCTACACTCAGAATTAATATGTTTTTCCTCATTTTTAGTAGTCCAGGTCTGTGACCCATGTAAGTTTCTCAAGATTTCTGGCATTTCTTAAAGAACAAAATTGACTTTGCGCAGAGACAAGCACTGCTAGCAGTGATTAAAAATTAATCTGATGGCTTTGTTACCTATTTGGTGGAGAGGACCTTTTGGTGAACTCTGTCCTCAAGTCCATTGCAATGGGTACTTTAGCCTTATTTGCAGCATCAGATGCTAAGTGCATGCTTCAGGGTGGCCTGTCAGGAGTCAGCAGTGAAAGCACTTTCAAGCACTGATTTTGTTCCTAGATTCCTACAGTGTTTGGGAATAGCTGACTTTAGTAACCATTATAGTCACAGGAGCATATCTACTAGTTTTAAAAAAGCAAAAATATTTCAGAAAATACCTTGACAGACTCAAAGCATCTAAAATTTTGTGGGTGTTTTTTTACGAACCAGAATGCAAAGCTGCACCAATGTCGGGAGCAGGGAACAGCCCGTGTTCACAGCATGCTCAGCTGAAAACAAACACAACTGGAACAGGAAGGGAAAAACAATCTTGAGATCTTGGAATCTGTCAGTAAAAAGTAAGAGTTGCTGGGAAATGGGCAGGGAAGCACGTACAGCTCCCCTCCCCAGTCACTGCTCACGTGTTTGTTCTCATGCAGACCTGTAAAAAGCAGAGACCAAGCGAGCTGTCTGAACATGAACAATCCCACTGTCTGCGTGGGCTTTGGCCAATGCTTTTTCTCTTCTTCCTACCTCTTCACCGCGTGTTTTGCATGAAGCAGTCTGTCGCCTCCATGTCTCCTCTTAACCCTACTGATACTAGGTATGCTTTTGAAGCATGATGGGATCCATCTGAAATAACTGATATGAGGAGTGAGATTACAGGTCCTGTGGGATCATGGAGAAGGACAGATCCCAGGGTGGGCTGCAGAGGCTAGCGGGAATGTGGAGGAAGAAGTGGGGAGGAGTGCTCCACTCTCACTATCCTCACCAGCAAGTGTGCCTCGTGTTGCAGAAGTAGGTACCTGGCAAGCAATTTAAAGGCAAAATAGGTAAGTTAAAGGGCTGTGTCTTCCACCCACTGCACAGTTCCCACTGATGTTTAAAGAAATTGCATGAC
The DNA here is from genome assembly GCA_032466535.1 of Forpus xanthops. NCBI lineage: Eukaryota > Metazoa > Chordata > Aves > Psittaciformes > Psittacidae > Forpus > Forpus xanthops. Next base: position 37,573 of record JASSUY010035175.1, on the reverse strand, counting down.
TAAATATACCATGCAGCGTGGAAAATTCACCCTAAAGGATCTAACAAAAGCCGCAAAAACTGCTTGCAGAATCTTACTATTTTGTGGCAGCCTGGAGAGAACAATTCTTCAATTTCCAGTGCTTTCTGCAGAATTTCATATTGAAACTCTGTTCTAAAGATGTATTTCTTAGTCATTGATATAAAACCTAGTCCTTCACAGTAGGTAGGTGCAGGTTCATAAGGTAAAGTTCTTGCTAGCATAGGGGAAGGGGGAGGTATACTATGAACCTTAGCTGTTTCTTGATCTGTAGGCTGAGACTGTTCAATCCAGTGTGCTTAGCTGCCTGCCTTAGCCCTTAGCCTTAGCTTCACATAATGTAGCTGGTAGCTCTTAATGCAGGAATGTCACTGTGCTGTCTGTATTTCATCTTTAGTTCTTAACTTACACAGTAGGAAGCCCGGTATTGTTTAGACAAAGGGGAAGGTGTATTACTTTAATTATGCCATATGGATTTCTTGAGGTGTATACAAGTCTCTGCTTCATGTTAATCAAAGGATAGCAGTGCTCCACCAAGTCGGATCTGTTCAGACTTGCAGCAGTCTGTTCATTTATTAACCTGACACCATGGGCTTGTGTGATGTTGGGGTTGTGCTTTTGTTCTCTAGTGGAGCACTAAGTGCCCCAAACTCATGCAGCACTTCCTGGGGCGATGAGTTCAGCTCTTCCTAGGGCGAGCCAGCTTGCGAACCTGGGTTTCTTGACTACTTACTGCTTTCCTGGACTCCAGTGCTTGGCTTGTGGAGGAGGCCAGCAACCCTGCTCTGAGAGTGTAGACCTACAAGCATAAGAAAGTATTCCTCCAGAGGGCTTTTCTTCTTTCCTTTTTTTCTTTCCCCACCATTTTTCTTCTCAAGCAATTCCCACCTTACAGATGGGACAACAGGTTGGATATACCTGTGTGCAAGGGTACGGGACTGAGAATGACTGTTGAGCTCTCTGCCCCTGGCAGAAGTTCCTCCTGAAGCCGTGTGGGTTGCTTTGTTTGTTTTATGGCAAAGGGAGATTCTTAGCATTTGAAGACCAATGGCTGCTACGTGGTCTGCCTGTTCTCCAGGAGGCCAAACCTGGCAGCAGTTTTCACCCTTTCCAGTAATGGATGCATGTTACAACTGGCTTTGTGGTATCCTTAGACAGAAACTTCTGAAAGGGTAAAGTTGGAGCCTGTTAAAAAAACCCCTTTTTTATAATGATGCTTGCTGTTCTGAGGGTGAACTTTCTCAAAGGAGAAGCTGTGAAGATCAAAAGGGGAACGAATAAATGGAAAACCTGAGTATTTATTAGATAATGTATAAGTTGGGGGGATTGGAGAAATCTAGTCTAACACATACACAAAAATCAGGGGGATAAGCAGTTCAAGAAGACTTGACTTCTTGAAATTTCCACTTAGCATAATAGACATTTTTGTCCAGTGGGAAATACAGAAGACAAAGGAAATTCTTTGGCTGTCTGTTTGCTTGATGATTGGTATGCTTTTGAGAGCAAATGAATGCATATTTGTTTGACACTTCAAATTAAAGTGGAGGTGTGTCCTTTTTGTAAACTTGCTGTCACTTGTTTTGTTCATTTCAGCTGTGTTCACTGCGTCACTGCACCAACTTGCTGTATCTCCTGCTTGCCAAAAAGAAAAATACCCTATGTGGGTTTTTGATATGTGTGTTTTGGGGATTTTAACACTTGGTGCCTCTGGCGTTGGGCTAGTCCTTGTTGGCATGGTCAGTGTAACAGTGGAATCTGAATGAGCACTTCTCTGGCACCCGCTGGAGAGCTCATGGTCTGAAAACAGGTGCTCAGAACACTTACATGTAGTGTGCAATGTGAGATTACATAGGGAAAGGGGGTGGCAGCACCAGTAATTACATTAAAGTACTTTGCACTAGCTAAATTTGACTAGTTTTAAATTACAATAAATTGTCTTGGCTGTTTGTTGTGTTTGCTGCGTAACATGCTGCTGCTTGCAACAAACTGCTTGCTGTTTAACCATAAAGAAAAGACTACCACAACGTAATGCTTCCAGAGATGTTGCAGAGTGCTCAAGGCCAGTTTGGACAGGGCTTTGAGCAACCTGGTGTAGTGGAAGATGTCTCTGCCTGTGGCAGGCTTGGAACTGGATGATTTTTAAGGTCCCTTCCAAACCAAACCATTCTGTGATTCTGTGTTCTCTTGGCTTAGTACTTCTGAATGGCAGCTAGCAATGTTTTGTCAGGTGATCCTGTTAAATCTGTCCCTCTTTACAGAAAATTGTTTGTTAATGCCTCTGAAGTCTAATGGTGGCGTGCACTTCTCATCCCTTTTTCCTCCATTTTTTGCAGATTTCTGACTTTGGACTTGCAAAGTGCAATGGCTTGTCCCATTCCCATGACATCAGCATGGATGGCTTGTGTGGCACAATCGCATACCTTCCTCCGGAGCGCATCAAGGAGAAAAACAGGTGTTTTGACACCAAACATGATGTGTACAGGTCAGTTAACTGTGAAAACACTTAAAGTCACTTAGAGTAATACTGTAAAATGAGCCCTCTTTTTCTGGTTATAAAACCTAATTAAGCATGAAACCCTTAAACACAGTTTGAGCCTTACATTGTAAAGGGTTACATTTGCTCTGCTTTTTTCAGAGTCTTAATAGGGTAGGGGCCTTTTAATAAGCTGCAGCTGACCCTGGGTCTTGAACATTATCATTCCAAGTAACATTTATTAGTAACAGGCATGGGAGACACTCTGCCCACCTTTAATTTCCTCATCAAAAGGTACATCCTGACCTACTTTTTGAGTCTGTGACAAAATTCTTGGTTATCTTCAGTGTATTTCATCAGTTAGTCTTTGATTCTTCTTTCATGGTAATGTTGTTCGGAAAAAGAAGTCATAGCTGTAGATTAAGAGATATGTCATATTCTAAATGAAATGTATTTCTTTAAAGTAGCTTTGCAGGGTAGAAGTATTAAGTAAAATCCACAGCAATGCTTTACTGCTCTCTGATTTTGTCAGTTTTGATGTGGAGTAGTTGGTAGATGTTACCAAGAACAGCCTGGCATCCTCCAGCAAGTCTCTTGTGTTTGCTGCCTCAGGTTCCTCCCTGCAAAAAAGTAGACTTTAAAATTATATTCTTGCCTGCATCTTGTGGTATGCGATCATCAGATGAATTAGATGCAGAGGTGAAGAACAATGAAAAGAGAACTTAGGAAAGTAAATGACACTTCTGTGAGCTTTTTAGCTTTTTGGCTTTTTTTGTTGGAGGATTTATTTTTTTTAAGCACTTCTAGAATAATTCTCTTTTTTGTTTTGTAGCTTTTCCATTGTGGTTTGGGGAGTTCTTACTCAGAAGAAGCCTTTTGCAGGTAAGTTTGACATACTGTGGGTTGTGTTAGAATTTTTTTCTCTTCTCCCACTGATGAGTACAGTTCCTGCCCCACCAGCCCCAGATTATACGCACGTTCTCCAAATTCCTGCAGTCTTGTGTGGTAGCCACTTTTAAGCTCTCAAATTCGGATCACGAGTGTGAGTCCTCCTTTGTCCTACATTGTGAAAGCAGAGCCCACATTGCTGCAGAGGCCCTCGTCTGCGCCTTTCTGCTTTTGCTGGAGTTTGCTGTACGGATCCAGATTAGTGTGTGGCCTCTGCAGACTTCTGACATGTTTGTGGCCAACGAAGAACAGCACAGAGCAGAGCCAGCTGGCAGGCGCTGTGCTGTTTTCAGAAACAGCCTCTGCACAGAGGTTCTGTAGTTTATTTGTAGATTGCGGGTACAGATTTGTTCTTAAAAAAAAAAATAAAAAGCTGTCTGTGAGAATGAGCCTCGTGCCACCCCACAGTAAATGCAGTGATCAACAGGCAGCTATTTATTCTTTATGACTTTTCCTGTGTGCTTGACTAGCCTATGTATAGCAAACATGTTTGAGCATGTCCCAGTCTACTACTAATTCTTTTCCCAAGCGAGACATCCCATTTAGCCCAGTAGTTGACTTCAGGAGCCCCACTACAGCACTGCTTGATTTGTGTTCTTTCTTCACCTTTATGAGAAGTTCAGGTACCTGGTCTAAACAAAAGCTGTGGTTCAGTTTTCCTACAGCGGAAAGGGAAATCCAAAGAGAGGAAGCAGCAAACTGCTGGATTTTTTTTTTCTTTGGTTCAGTGTTTTTTGTTTTTTTTTTATGGTGGAAAAAGAAGGATCATACGCTGACAATTGTGTTTAACTGATACGCAGGAAGTAGGTGTTAACACATTGAATGTGTTGCGGGAGAATCAAGACCAACTTCTTTTTCCCTGTTGATAAAAGAAAGCAGTCTAAATCTAGAAAAAATTATGAGGACAAAGTCTAGCTTAATACACTGTTAATGCTGTTAGACAAAAGAAAAATCTCACCTTTTTTGCTGGGAGATCTTACTTGGTACGCTCTTGCTTTACAGAGGAAAACAACATTTTACATATTATGGTAAAAGTAGTTAAAGGCCACCGCCCAGAGCTACCTGCTGTTTCCAAATCCAGACCTCATTCGTGTAATAACTTGATCAAACTGATGCAAAAATGTTGGCAAGATGATCCTGGTGAACGGCCAACTTTTAAAGGTAAGATTTCCTTGTAACTTGGCTGCCCATTTATTCTTCTATGAGTCATGTTATTACTCAGGACTCTTAATCCTTGGGGTAAATGCTGTGAACCTCTGTGACAGAATAAATAGAGCACATTGTATGGTAGAGACAATGATACAGGCCACTTACTCGTTTGTGGAGGAAGGGATTATGTGGGGACAAGTCTGGCCACGATGGGGTTATGTAAACTCAGGAGGAATAAGATCTGTACTGAACCAGAAATTGTGTTCGTTTCTGTGTGTATCAGAGTATGACAGATGAGCTAGTGTGGTCTTCACTGTACAAAGCATTCAAAGACCCTGGATCTTGAAATATATCATTGTATGCTGAGAAACTAAGTTCTTTTCTTGTAAAAAACCAATTTGTACCTTCATTTTTCTGCCAACAAAAGGCAACTCTGGTGAAAAGCCTGAACTTGCCTGGAGCACCTGCTATGAATTCAGAGGCGCAGAAGGATGTAGCAAGTGCTATCTCCAAGTGCTATTAAGTAGCATTAATGGGAGAGATTTGCTTCCTCTCTCTCCTCTTGCCCAGACAAGATATGGAGACTGAAGGGAGGATGCATTCCAGCTTCTTAAATACATATTTCTACATCTGCTGACAGTAGACTGGCTCCCATTTCACAGTCCTGCAGTGTAGCCACCATGTATCATCACTCTGGTCTGAAAGTGAAGATGAGTTGTTCAGTCAGCCCTTTGTTTAGGTACACACTTGTACCTATTGATGAGCTGCTGGATGGAATAGCCAAAATTGGAGTTAGAGCTGTTAAGCTTTAACAACAAGGAAAGGCAGCAGGGCATCTCAGGAAAGTTTCCTATTAAAAAACAAACCAACCAAACTTCTCTTGCTTTCTTCAAAGAAATCACTTCAGAAACAGAGGCCCTTTGTGAAAAACCAGAAGATGAAACAAAAGAGGTGATAACTCAGGGCCTGGACACCAAGAATTCCCGAGAGCAGCATCCTGAGGTATTTTCTCTTTCTGCCTCTTGTTCAAGCACACTAGGTTTTGTTGCAAGCAGGTTCCTCTGAAACTTCCCAAGCAACCTTCTCTTTGCTGCTTTTGAGAACTTTCCTGCATGATAGAAGTGGTCCTTCTTGGTGAAGGACTGAAATGCAAACGTGACAGCAGATGCATGGACCAGCTCAGGAAAACCTCAGCACAGGACTGAGGGAGAACAGAAAAGTTAGGAAAGGCTGGAACTATGTGGGTATGATGCTGTAGGCAAGAGACATGGTTCTAGTGGCTGTTTGAGTACTGATGAAAGCTGCCCTCCTGCATCTGAGAATTTTCAATTGCCTTATTCAGAGGTTTCATGTAATATGACAGTGCTTAAAGGCTGCCTGCAAACTAACAAACATGTTTCTTCCTATGGGGCCTCATGTTTAGTGTTCTTTACTGACCTTTCTAAAATGCTCATTTGCTTCTATTGAAGGGGATTTCTGCATTATCCAAGACAAAACAGGAGCCTGATCTACCACTAGTTGAGGATTACAGTCTGTCAGAGTTGTTGTCCCAGCTGGATTCGGGGATTTCACAGACTATGGAAGGCCCTGAAGATCTCAGCCGCAGCTGTTCAGAGTCCAAACTTGCCTCCAGTGACAAGCGGCTTTCAGGAGTTTCATCTGTAGATTCAGCTTTTTCATCCAGAGGCTCCCTTTCCCTTTCCTTTGAAAGGGAGAGTTCAGGTAATGGTCAAGTTTTTCTTTGTAGTTGTTTGTAGTGGGGCATAGGAGTCTTTGGATTAGAGAGTAGTCATAATAAAGAATAGCATTCTGGCAGTCACTGTTAGTTTTGCTTTCTTTGGTCAGCACTGCAGATTTGTTTACTGGAGGTAGCTATTTAACAGAAAAAAAAGAATGAGGTGGTTCCCAAACGTGATCTAATGACAAATAATAAATCTCACTTACTTTTGAAAAGAAGTGACTTGAGGTCCCGTCAAAGCAATTACAGAATCAGTCGCATAAAGGTTGGTTGGAAGGGAGGTCACCTAGTCCAGCGTCCCACTGGAAGTGGGACTAAAGCCAACGCCCCATCAGGTCAGCTGAGTTTGTGGCTTTTTTCAGTTACGTATATAAGCCCAAATCTGAGCAGTTTTTTGAGAAGACTCAAGCTGTATTCTCAGCAGCCCTTAACAACATTGTAATAAAAACCCCCACTGATGCACACAGGCCCCTCCCTTCTCAGTCCAGTGCTTCAGAAAACAGTTATCTATTTTCCAGTTAGGCAAACAATGATTGGTGCAGGGAGATCAACCACAGCAGTCTTGGGTGACATGGTTTAGTGTGAGGTGTCCCTGCCCATAGCAGGGGGGTTGGAACTAGATGATCTTAAGGTCCTTTCCAACCCTAACTATTCTATGATTCTATGATCCTTTGGTCTTCATTCCACAAGAAACAGAATAAAAGTAAGCGGGGCTCTAAATCTGACCTGAAATTGGTTTGGAACTACTGTGGGAGGGGGCTTTCTTTGCAGTCAAGTCATTTCTGAAGCCACCAGATATGTTAGCTATAGCGAAATAAGATTTGATGGCTCTCAGAATTGATGGTGGTTTCTTTTTTTTATGGAATGGTTTGGGTTGGAAGGCTACCCAAAGGTCATCTTTAAAGGTCATCTAGTCCAACCTACCTGCAATGAACAGGTACATCTTCAGCTAGATCAGGTTGCTCAGAGCCTTGTCAACCTCATCTTGAATGTTTCTGGGGATAGGGCAATATACCACCTCTCTGGGCAAACTGTTCAAGCATCTCACCATCCTCATTGTAAAAAATGTCTTCTTTGTATCCATCCAGATATTGGTACTACAGACATCCAGAAGAGGAAGCTAACAGAGGCCATTTTATCTGGAGATACCAGCAAGCTAATGAAGATCCTCCAGCCTCAAGATGTTGATATTGTTTTAGATGGGAACTCCAGTCTTTTGCACTTGGCCGTTGAAGCTGGTCAAGAAGAATGTGTCAAATGGCTCCTCCTGTACAATGCTAATCCTAACCTTACCAACAAGAAGGGATCCACCCCTCTTCACATAGCCATTGAAAAGAAATTTAAAAGCATTGTGGAGCTGATTATGGCTAGGAAAATCAATGTGAATGCCAAAGATGAGGATCAGTGGACTGCTCTTCACTTTGCTGCCCAAAATGGGGATGATTTCAGCACCAAAATGCTGCTTGATAAGAATGCATCCTTAAATGAAGTAGATTTTGAAGGCAGAGCCCCCATCCATATAGCCTGTCAGTATGGTCAAGAGAATATTGTGCGGATCCTGCTGCGAAGAGGTGTTAACGTGAACATCAAAGGAAAGGATGACTGGGTGCCACTGCACTATGCTGCTTGGCAAGGTCATCTCCCCATTGTAAAGCTTCTGGCCAAACAGCGGGGTGCAAATGTGAATGTGCAGACTGTGGACGGAAGGACCTCACTACACTTAGCTGCTCAACGAGGACACTACCGTGTTGCTCGCCTTCTTATAGATCTGGAGTCGGATGTCAACATACAGAACGGGCTGTTGCAGACTGCTCTCCACATCGCTGCTGAAACTGGCCACACAAGCACATCGAGGCTGCTCCTTAAACATGGTGCAGACATCAAAGCAGCAACTGCAGAAGGATACACTGCACTGCACTTGGCATCTCGCAGTGGCCATTTAGCAACAACGAAGCTGCTAGTAGATGAAGGGGCCAGTATTCTAGCCAGAGGCCCTTTGAACAGGACAGCGTTACATCTTGCTGCAGAAAACGGGCACTCTGAAGTAGTAGAGGAACTTGTCAGTTCAGAAAATATCAATGTTTCTGACAGTGAAGGGTTGACAGCTCTTCACCTGGCTGCACGAGGAGGGCACACAAAAACAGTTGAGGTTCTGCTGAAGCATGGGGCATACATTGACATGCAAAGACCTACATGTCAGACCCTGCTACAGCTTGCTCAGCAGAGCAGTAATAGTTCAGTTACTGTGTTGTTAAGTGAGACTTAAACAAAAGCAACAGAACTTGCTACCCTTCTACCTGGTGCAAGAAGGCTGCTGGAGCTTGACTCAAAGGCCTTCTCCAGTTGTGCACTGACCCACTCATCAGCATGTCAGCTGATGGACTTAGGTGGAACCAGCAGAACCTACTCATGTTTGAGTGTGCCAGTGAGAGCACACATGGACTAAGGTTGGATGTAAGGCTGAGAGCCAGATTCTGCCATACTCTGGTCTCTAGCAGTCACTCTGCGTGTGCCTGCCTGTCTGTATATTGACATTCCTCTCCTAAGGATGTTGTGAGAGGAGGATGCAACTTGTGGGTTTCTCCATGCTTTTGTTTTTTTTTTTTTTTATGTGCCAAACTAATTTAAGAACTAACATTCTGCTTTTTTTATTTTCCTGAAAATCAACCCAAAACCAGGATGATGCAGATCAGTGGTTTATTGCAGTGGTCTATATTTTGGGCTGAAAGCCTCCAGCGTTAAAATAAACACAACACAAATCCACTTGAAGTTAATGGTAAGGATGAGGAAAGGGCTACTTAAGACACTCAAAACTGATGAGACAGACATACTAACATGGCAGGATTCCCAAAATACAGAAGCAAAAGCTTAACACTGGTGTCTTCATATGCAGTACCACCCTGTATGTATTTTAAGATCAGTAAGCTGAACTAGGTGCTTAGTGGTTTGTCTTAAAAGTTAAAAGCTAAAATTCATACCAGACTGTAACTGGATGGTGTATTCTAACACCATGATACCAATTTTGCATGTTTGGAGGGGCTGATGACTAGACTGATATACTGTGTATATAGTATTTCTAGCTGTTGTGTGCTTTTTTTCTACTGAAGAAAATAGATTGCATAGAGTGGGTATGTTTTAATACACCTTTTAATTTCACTCTTTTCAAAGTTAAAATGTGATCTGTTATTAATAAAAGAAAAACTGTGTTCCATAGCTGTCTGTATTTTGTAGTTGTTAAATCAGCTGAAAATCCATTGACCAGCAGCAGCACCCAACTGGCGTGTTTGATGATGCTGAATTTCAAACTGTTGACATGGAAGGCTGTCCTCAGTTTCATGTTCCCCTTAGCTTTTTATATGGGAGGTAAGGAGCTTGAATGAATGTGAGGTGTTTTACAGAATAAATCTACAGCCTAAAGCCCTATTTAGTCTGTGCTGTAGCTGTTCAGGAAGTCTGGTTTTCTTCCCCATCTTGAAGCCAAGTCAGCTGCTTTTGCATCTTTCCTGGCGAGTGATAGGCTGCTGCTCCACTTCTCCTTGGTGATGTATTACCACTATGTGTGCAACAGAACAAGCAGCAGTGTGGTGCCTTGCTCCTATCTCCCAAGAGGAAAGCTGCTCCTGCTCCAGAGCTTTATTACACATACCTGGTGGCAGTGATAGGAATGATTTCAGGAGTCAAAGTGTTCCCCTGGGAATATAACCCCCATGAATTTCAACACTTTCTTAAAAACCCAAACCCAGCCTCCTGTCATTGGAGAGGGTAGTGGCTGAGGGCAATTACCAAAGGAGGATGGGTGCTTGCTGCTTTTCCTTGCTCCAAGTAGGCCCCTTTGTGTGCAGTTTCCTTGGTTCAATTTCTTGGGCTTCAAAAGAGTTCACTGCCTGCCTAATAAAACTATTAAAGAATAGATGGTGAAGCCGTGCTCACGCCAATATATGGAGCTTGCAAAGCAATGTACCTCTTACTGGAGCATGGCAGTCACAGCAAGCTTCCTAAAGGTGCTGACAGTGAAACTTCTCGTTAAACAAACAAAGCTGTAATTTTCTTACTGCTTCCTTTCAACTTCTTTTGAGACCAATAAGGCTGTCATATTCCATTAAGCTGTACTTAATATCAGTGACACTTTATAGCAGATTCAACCGCAGACCACTTAGTCTCTCAAATCCTGCACCACTATGATTAAACACTTGGCCTAGCCTTGTACACACCATACCCTTCTATTTCAAAGTCCTCCCAGCAGTGAGATCTGAGATGCTTTAATTCCAGTGGTATTTGCCTGAGCTGCAAAAGAGCTGTAAGACCAGGTAGCAACAGTCTTGTGCCTCCTAATAAAGGTGGTGTGTGCCAGCTAGGAAAGGGGAAAGTACACTTTTAAAACGCTTTTAAAACAGCTCAAGCACTGCTTTGCCAGTACATTCCTTCAGTGCCTAATAATAATAGCACATTAGCTTCTAATTAAACATGAGGCCACACTCATGAGTCTTTATTTTCCATGCCGTCTTTCACAATAACAGGCAGCAGCTGAGTTACATAGAAGGCAACACAGCTGGCACTGGGGAAAGAAAAAACAACCAAAGGATTGCAATGACATGATGGCAGTGTTGGAGTGGGTATTTGTCCCTGTGAACCAGTCTTCCTTGGGGCAGGAGACATGAATGGGGGTGCTAAATTAGGACTAATGTAGCAATTACAAGTTACTGTTTTGTAAAGGTTCTGTGGGTGACTTTCCCAGTCCTACGTTCACTCCCCTGACTGAGCTCAAGTCCTAACTGGGCAGCTGACCTAAAGCTGACAGGCATTTCTTTGCCTCTTTAAAAGGCTGCTCAAAAAATACAGAGACCAACCTAAGGGCAGTATCAGGCTTTGTCACGAATTCTCTGCAAAAAGTAACTAAACCACCACCAGCAAAAAAACACCAAAAGAACCAAACCCCACTCTACCAAAAGAAAAATCTCTAAATCATGCCTTACTGCACACTCAATATTGACTGCTTTCCCCTAGTTGAGTTGGCAGGTTGAACTCAGCTGCCCAAGTCTGAAAGGAAACCTGTTTCCCACCCCACATTCTGCCAGCTTCCCTCCCTCGGCTTCAGCTCCCACCCTAAAGGAAGCCAAGACGACAGTGTGAGCCAGCTCCTAAGCCCCAGGCTCTACCCACTCCAGCCCTCACGCAACCCCCTACAATGTGCATTAAACCCCACACACATGGGAAGAGGGTTTGAGAGATAGTGTGACGGCACTGGGGGTTCCATGGAGCTGAGCCTTCCTCCAGGTCCCCCAGTGCTAAGTATGCCCTTGCAGCAGAAAGGGCTATAAGATGAACTTAAGCACCTCTTGCTTACTACCAAAATCAGGCAGAGGTTGCTTGCAGGGTTTCCGTGTACACCATGCTAACCTGCTTCCTTAGGGTTTCTGACCATGGCCCCAGTGGCTATTTCAGCTCAAGAAGTGACTTAAGAAAAGTGATACAGTGAAATGGTGTTAGTGACCGTAAGTTTCACCTTTTCATCTTCAGACGTGATTTTTCAGCCTGGCCTCTGCCTGCATGCCTGCGGTAGCACAGTTTGGGTTTCAGCCAGCACCCGCTGGTGCCAGCTCCCTATGCAGGAGCCCCAGCAGTGGGGAAGGTGCCTCACACCATCCCCATTCCTCGTTCCTCCATCCCAGCCTCCGCCTCCAGGGAATAGCGCAGGCTCTGATGCATTACCTGTCTTCGCAACAGTTTGTTCCCAGCACCCGGTAGCTTTATTTACCTGTTACTTAGCGCGAGGTGCTGCAGTGCCATGTTTCTACAGGCCTCGGGAGGCCTTGACAAGCCTGCGGTTCAAACAGGCTCAAACGGTGGTGCCGGCAAGGGGAAAGAATTGCTGGGTGGATTGCAAAGAGGCCCGCAGGCAAACCCCAGCCCTTTCATTCCTGCCTCCTGTCTTGCACCACCTTGGCTCCGAACAACAGGGCTGCCAGAAAAACAAGGCATGTGGGAGCTGCTCTACACGGTCTCCTTTAGCAAAGAGGCATGAGGAGGGGGATATCTGCTCTCTTCCATGCTCCTTTAAACACTGCTGTCATCTCTCCCCAGCTGCCCCTGGGCCCTGCTGCTGATCAGATCCCATCATCCCAACACCTTGGGAAGCCTTTTCCCTTCGCTCTCCTAACACAGGGATGACTTTCTTCAAGCAGCTCCAACTTCGATCTGTTTCTCTGCAGGAGGCCCACACAAGTAAGGAAGAGGGAGTTGGGCTTCTTTACACACAAGTCCTAGGGCCAGCCCTTAGTTTGAGCTAAGATTTCAGCGGCACTTAGCCTGTCCTGTTCTTTAGCCAAACTCCCTGCATATGGCTCCGGGTCCCTACATGAAGCCTTTGCCTGCTTTTGCAACACCAGTTTGGAATTGCAGAGGGATGGATCATACATGACACTGCTCTGCTCCCTCCCTTCTCCATGCTTTAACCCAGCAGCTTTGGCAAAACACCAAACACCATCACTGCGATCGCCGACTTGAGCCAGGGACAGATTCACAACCCAAAGCAAGTGCTGATTAAACAGGGCAGCATAACAGCACGGGAAGGCTTTTGAACAGGGGAGGCGGCACAGGACAGATCCCAACACGTTGGGCTGCTGCGGTTGCTCGGAGGCTGAGCATCATGCGCTGCTGGCAGCGAGACGCAGGGCAAGGGGACAGTGTGTTGCAGCTGGGAGCAGTGGGGGGGAGGCTGTACCCCAGGGCAGGCTGGCATGACACCTGCAGGAGTGGCAAAGCCCTCACTGCTGCTGCACCAGGGAAGTCCTGAGAGTGTAGGAAATGAGCAAAAATAGGGTTTAAAGATCGCTGCTGCCACCGCATTATTTATCGCGTGTTCTTTAAAAGCTGCTGAAGAACCTTTCAGGCTTTCTGTAGTTACGTAGACCAAAGGCTGTTTAAACACTAATAAAGAACAACTCGTGATCTGCACAGAAACACTGGGCCCTGAGAGACTCAGGTAGAAACATGCAGAAGGAAGAGATAGATACTACAGATGTGGCAATGACAAGTGGAAAGATGCTCTGCACTCTTCCCTGGAAGAGCAGGCAAGAGCCATTTGCAGGCACTTCTCTCTGGAACAGGCTCTGCCCCACAGGCAGAAAGTAACCCTCAACAGCAGCTGAAATAAAGGCCCACACACTGCACTCACAACATGCATGACAGAGAAATTTGCCTGATGAACTCCCCCCAGTCTTCATTACTTAATCAGATAGGAGGAAATAAATCCTGACAGAGCCAGTTTTCACATGAGTTCATGCCCTGACCCTGCCTCAACAGCAGCCAGGTCCAACACATTTCCTTTTTATCTATTTACATAGGATTACTTTGCTTAGTCCACTAACAGGCAAAACAAGCCAAGTCCTTTGCTGCCATTACAGATGTCTGCCATGTGTTTTAAACACTGCAGTAAGGTTGGTTTTAAGCATCAGAGATGCTTAGCTAAGGGCATTGTAGGAGGTTAAGCAAGCCACAATCATAAGTGACATTTGGAACATTTAGCACAGTAGCTATATCCAAAGGCACATGGGATTCAGACATCTGCAAAATCCAGTTGTTTGTGTGTGATGAATATCAAGGATGACTTCAGCCTAACCCGAAGCCCCTTTGCCAGTCTCAAGGACTCATGAAAATCTCACATCTTCCTTTAAAAAAAAAAAAAAAGGTATTTTTAAATCTAAATAGCAGACTAGTTCACCCCATCTTGAAGACACTGGGTGACTTGAGATTAACACAGCCTGCCCACCAGCTTTCCAAAGCAGAAAAGCCTTTATTCTCCTTTATCTTTCCACTTGGTCCCAACTCCTGAGCATCCCTTTACCCAATGTACACAGAGCACAACTTGTGTAGTACCTTCAGGACAGGTGGGAGGAACCAGGCTTTCTGCCCACATTGAAGCTCCTCGTTTTTCCACATGTGATGTGCAAGCCTATACCTCAACTGAGCTCCACCATCGGGCGCAGCAGGGAAGAAGAAGCAGAGGAGGAAGCTGCACTGCACAGCTGCTGCTATAGTGGTAACCATGGCCTGGGGGGAGAACAGCAAAGGGCCACCTACCACTGATGAGCAGCCAGGGCTTTCTCTTTCCCCTTCACCTGAATCATCACCTTAGGATGGTGGTTTACTAAGGAAAGACAGTACTGCTCTATTGCGCTCCAAGTCAAACCGCTTTCAGGACCACCTCTCTTCTCCCCTCACCCTTTGGGCTCCTGACGCATTTCTCAGTGCACCAGTTCCCAGGGAAGAAGTTTGCTTTAGTGCATCGAATGAGGCCAACCGGCGCAGACACAGACAAGCTCCCTTGCCACAGCTACAACTCTCAGCATGCTTTGCTCTCCCTTTCACTGGGTAGGATGAAAGTGTTTTGGGTTTTTCCCACCAGTATTTACTGAAAAGGCCCCAGCTCTGAGACATTTCCAAAGTAAAACTCTTTGCAGAAAAGGAAACTGAAGGGCTTGCTTTCCATCCTTGGCTCTGCCAGCTTCAGGGGAAGGGAGAAGTTCAGAACTGCTCCCGGCATCCCCTTCCTGGGACCACAACAGTGCCAAGGACACAGCCCCAGACACGCTTTCGGTGGAGCACCCTTTCTCCTTCCTCCTCACAGGCTTGCCAGGACTAGGCAGCTCCTCACCAGCCCTTTGGCCCTGGGTGGATGGTGAACCCCGGCAGCTCATGTGGCGTGTGCTGGCAAGCACCATGCTACAGGTGGCTCTGGCTCACGGTGCCTGCCTTTCCATCAAGGGAGGCTCCTGCACAGACAAGGCTGGATGAGGTTTTCCAGACGGCTTTTTGGCAGGGAGGCAGCGTTGCAGATGCCGCTGGACTTTCTCCATTTGCTTCTCCCCATTAGCAACCGAAACGGCCGCTTCAGCCTTAAGCCAAGGTAAAGCCCAGTGGTGAAGGCAGTGGTAATTAACTGCGCTGGCAGCACATGTAGCAAAGCAAAGTGGCTGGGTAGTCATCATGGCTCATAACCAGCCTGTGCCAGTGGGAAGCTGAGGCCTCCCTGATCCTCTCCTTCTTCTCTCTGAAATTCCTTTACCTCTCAATTAGTCGCCTCCTTCCTGGAAGAACTGAATGAAAAAATAAACTAAAAGGCCAACAAAGGTAAAGTAACACACCAGCTTCTCCCCACTGGCAGAGATGGGTGCCTGAAGGAGGGGTTCCTGTTTGTCCCCACGGGGGTACCAGCTGGCAGTGAAAAGGCAGGGGGGAAGCATGGCTGGCTTAAGGTTGGGCAGAGGGTGCATCTCCCCAGCAGTGGCACAGCTAGCCAAGGTCACCCTCAGCAAGGGACTATTTTGCTCCATGAAGTTTTGGGGGTAGTGGGGCTATGCCAGCCCCCAGACAGTCTTCCTAGCTGGAGTGGGTTAAGAAGAGTTGCTGCAGGGAAGGCTAATGACAGCAACCTGTCTCCAAGGGATTTTATGCATCTGACTCCCCATAAAACAAGAGGGACGCCGACCTAAGGGACTTAGCCAGCATCATGCTTGACGCCTGCAGGCAGCCGGGACCGCTCCTTCAGATGCAATATCCTGTGCTGTCTCCTACCCCAGGGAAGGGCTGGGATGGGGGGATGCACTGCAGCACCTGCTGCCTCCCTCCAGCCAACAGCCCTGTGCATGCTCTAAAGCACCCAGAAAAAGGCCCCACAGGTCTTTAAGTCAATTTTTTCCCATATGACATTCCCCAAGCTGTGCTCTGATGAGTGCTGTATAGGGTGCTTTTGCATGCCACCAGTTTGTGCCTTCTGTGAGCTCATGGGAAAGGCTTTCCCTCTGCCCTTTGTTTGACTGCTCCAAAGCAGCTGATGCCATAGGTTGGCACAGGCAACTCCAACAAGGCAGTAGGACTTGCAGAAAAGGATCTCAGCCAATCAGCCCCGTGGCGAGCGTGCGGCAACCCCAGCTGCCGCTGCGTCCCTGCTGCTGTTTGTGGGCAATTAACAAGGACATGGGACAGGGTGAGGCTGGGCGAGGTAGAAGACCAGAGGCAATAAGGACGGGATGTCAAGCTGTTTCAGCTTTTTAATGTGGCTCTTTCCTCACTGTGATCACAAGGACTGTCAGGTGCCCGTGCATGTGTAACTACCTGCACAGGCACAAGCAGATTTACAGGCGTACACGTGCCTGCTCTCTGCCTGCACACACAGGCATGCAGCTGCGCACACACGTTCACAAATGCAATATTCATTTCAATGGTGAAAATTAGCCACTTTTCAAGGCAGGGAGCTCTCAGACCACTACATCCATCAGACTCACCCCAGCCCAAGCCACCTACAGGCGGGGCTGTAATCCTTTGCCTACAGAAGCAGGCAACAAAACCAAGAGAGGAGACGGCAGTAACACACCACTGCTGATGCAATTCTTTGCTAACACTTGGTACCACAACAGTTTGCAGATCTCCCCTTACGCTACTCCATCCCAGCTCTCTAAGGTCTATCAGAGCATCCAAATGGCTGAAAGCTACATCAGGGTGTGTCCCCGGTGGCTGCCAAAGATTCAAGTTAGAGACATCACAGCACTGCCACAACCCTGTAAGCCACTCCCATGAGATATTGACACTGACAGAAAGAAATCAAATCCTGACTGAGGAAGAAACATCCACTTGCACAGCTACAAGCACTGGCATAGTTGTGCCCATCCAGGTATACCCAATTCAATGAATATGGTCTGGATCACACCAGCATTCCTCAAATTCGGTGTTTTTCCTCAGTTTCCTGTGTTAAAAGCCTAATAAAGACACAAAACATAATCCTGCTCTAAGCAGATAGGAAACAAAATGCTCATAAGGAAAATTTCCTTCCACATCCTAGTGTTCACATTACCTATAATAAATATTTAAATATTTCCAAAATCCTACACTGTTCTCAACAGTTACCTCTTTTGAATATTTATGTACACATAAAGCATAGAATCATAGAACAGTTAGGGATGGAAAGGACTTTAAGATCATCTAGTTCCACCCCCCCTGCCATGGGCAGGGACACCTCCCACTGAAACATGCCACCCAAGGCTTTGTCCAACCTGGCCTAGGGATGGAGCATTCACAGCTTCCTTGGGCAAGCCATTCCAGTGCCTCACTACCCTTACAGTAAAGAATTTCTTCCTCACATCCAATCTAAACTTCCCCTGTTTAAGTTTGAACCCGTTACCCCTTGTCCTCTCAATACAGTCCCTAATGAATACTCCCTCCTCAGCATCTCTATAGGCCCCTTCAGCTACTGGAAGGCTGCTATGAGGTCTCCATGCAGCCTTCTCCAGGCTGAGAAGACCCAACTTTTCCTATAGAATCGTAGGATAGTTAGGGTTGGAAAGGACCTTAAGGTCATCTAGTTCTGTTTATATATAACACACATATACGTGTGTGTGTATATGTGTGAAAGCCTTTGAAAGCATTTATTTGCTCAGTCTAAAGACATACTTCCTTTGGATTCTGCTTCTACCTCCTGTTGTTTTGGCAGAGTGAGTTGTCTTTACCTCTCTTTCTAGTAGTTACCTGAGATACAGGGTACAACCACTTAAGATTCCTCTGTGATGCTACTTGCTGACAACAGCTACAACCCCATTCCATCCTAACAACCCAAATCCAGATCTGGCAGCAAGGACTTGGTGATATGTATGGCTGCTGCTCCTGCATCACTGGAGACTGAAAGAGATGGACGTAACTTCCTTTTACCTCACATCTTTGCAGTGGTTTATTCCTCCACCTCTTTAACTGCCTTCTTCAATGCACTTTTAAATAAGTCTCTACTTATGCAACAGCAGCCTTGAATTTACAATAAAAGACAGTCTTTGGCCCATAGAGAAGGTATTCACTGAGTATTTCTTACAACCACTACAGATGCATGTATGCACACTCAGAGGAAGTGGTCAGTTGCAGGGCTAGGCTGCTTTTACAACATTGTATCACAGAATCAACATAGAATCACAGAACACTTTGGTTTGGAAGGGACCTGAAAGACCATCTAGCTCCAACCCCTCTGCAAAGGGCAGGGACAGACACCTGCTATTCTGCTGTTTTCCCAAGCTCCATTTTTTTTTCTCAAGTTTGCTCTAAGCTTAAACATTCCAGATTAACAAAATTTAACAGAGAGCATGATGCAAAGGGCAGCCTCAGTTTTTGGGTTTGTTCCCTGCCATGTGCAGGGGGACAAATAAATGACCTTCTTGAACAACCAATTCAATTCTCCTACTTTGCCCCAAAGGCATTTGGCTGACAGTAGTGAAGTTAAGATGTCAGTACAAAGGCTTCTGTTGCCAGCAGAGTTTGGTGGAAGATCCAAGTTGTGACACGGTTAATATGTAATGAAATTATTGTTATTGTGACATATCCAAGATCACCAAGTTTCCACTGAGTGTGTAACTGATGAGGAGCCAAGAAATAATCCTTTAACTACAGGTTAAATTTAGTCCTATTTGACATCCCAGCCTTTATTCAACCCATTAAAAGAACCTGGGCCAGGAAGCTATCCTTGTTCCTCATCAGAAATGATCACATCCTGCTAGGATATTTTTCTAACATATATGCAAACGTAATGCCTGCTCCAAGCTAGTGCCTGCTTTGTGCCAATGTTACATTAAATGCTGTTTGTCTTTAAAAGGCTATTAAGCTGCAAACATACTTGTCCTGTCTTACTTTGACCTCATTCTTGCCTGCAAGCTTAACCCAGCAGATCTTAAAGACAGCTCCTAGACACCTATGTTTGCTGGTCCCTGAAAGCAGCAGGTGCCAGGGGTGCTATCACCACAGGGTGACCTGTCTGTACACCTTGGTCAGATAGCTGTGCCTACAGTCACCACACACACCAATAGCCCAGCCTGCCATTCTCTTCCTTAGATGAGCCAGCTGTCACTGGAAGGGTGCTTAAGCCTGGTGTCTTCACTTCCTGCTCCTCTGCTGTGTCTTGCCTTTGAGTCCTCAGTGACTGATTGCGTCCAGAGTTGAAAGCGACTCTCGAGGATGAAGGAGAAGTGAACAAGGGACATGCTATGTGTTTCAGCTGACAGTGCAGATTTTTCTCCCATCCTGTATCCTGTAGGACTGAATGTGTGCTCTGGATGGTGGAGGCAGTGAGTGCCCTCTCCTCTGGAGAAGCTGTTCCAGTGTTGCAGGAGTACAGCTACCAACATCTCCTGTAGCTTATCCTACCTGTAACCTAGCACAGACACTATTTTTTTCCCCCTTTCCTCCTCTGCAGTGTCTTTTCTCCTCTGCCACCTATCATGCCTGGAGAAGAGAAGGCTCAGGAGGTGCCTTATTACTCTCTACAGCTACCTGAAAGAAGATTGTAGTGATGTGGGGGATTGTCTCTTCTCCCAAGTAAGAAATGATAAGACAAGATGTCACAGGCTCAAGCTGTACCAGGGCAGGTTTAGATTGGATATTAGGAAAAATTTCTTCACAAAGAGGGTGAACTCTTTGTGAATTGGAACAAACTCCCTGGGCAGCATCAGAACAGGCTGCCCAGGGAAGTGGCAGAATCACCATCCCTGGATAGTGGCCCTTACTTACATGGTTTAGTGGTTGTCTTGGCAGTCCTGGGGTAAAGGTTGGACTTGATGATCTTAAAGGTCTCTTCCAACCTTGTTGATTCTATGATGGAGGTGCCCAGAGATCCTTCTCTCGCTTCCTCCCACCTTGGCTGCGCCAAGCTGTTAAGGATCACTCTCCAAGCAGCAATGAAATGGGGTGGGACACAGGGAACTTATTGATTCAATGAAAAGAATGCCAAGTCCTGAAACAAAAATGTGGAGGAGGAAGAAAATCAAGAAGGCAGCTGGGAAGAAAAGCACATTGTGGAATCATGCAGCATCCTTGTAAAAGAATCAGTTATTCAACTACCTGTGAGGGCATCTATTTGCATTATTCATAGGTTATTAATTACACAACTCAATTTTTTTGAGACTTTGCCATTACAGCTCAACACCTGCAGCAGGTAGCCCAGCAGCGCTTTGCTGCTTCCACTCCCCCAACACGGTCTATTCAGTTTTCTCTTCCTGCCTAATTATGACAATTATTTTCTTATCCTCCTCTCTTATTTCCCTTTCCTTACATTGTTTGAGCCAGCTGTTACACCTTTAATGTTCTTGTAGCAACACTGCTCTCTGCAAAGACATCACCCAGAACGGCACCATGATATCAAGCTGCTATCAGGTAACAGTTGAAATCAGCTGAAACCAGCTTTCTACCAGGTGTTTCTCCGACAGCTCATAACAAAAAGGAGGCTGTGGGTATATGCTCTTTTCTTCTGAATGCTGCGCCTCTCCATAACCTTCTCTCACCATCCCTTCCTGCTCAGCACATGCTGGACAAGCTTGGAGGCATGGTCTGAAGTGGCAGGTGCCCCAAGGAAGGGCTCAGCTGACAGCCTTAAGCACAGCATCTCAACTCCTTGAAGCTGATATCCATGGCACCAAATGTCCAAGCATCACTGAGGCCCTGTGCTTACAGCCATCCTGCAGCAGGACCAGGCAGCCCCCGCAGCATGGGCTCCCCTCCTACGCATCCTAGATCACAGTGCAGGGAGCTGTACACAGACCATAGCAGGTAACGTGCTTACTAGTTACATTGTAAGTGCTAGAAACATATGACCAAGTCAGAGACTTATAAAAAGGGGGGAAGCAGGGCTAGGCAGCAACACTTAATCACAGTTGTTTAGGCTATTCATTAAATATAAATTTTCATAGCCATGTGGAATGCAGCACACCCAACTTTAGGCCTTCTATAGCCTGCAAGTGTGCAAAAGCTAACTCAGCTGTCAGTGGAAAGAAAAAGAAGAAAGCCCAGTATATTTATTCATCCCACCTTCCTCAGACACAATGCTGCTCACTGTGTGACCTCAGTGCCCTGCACTGACCAGAGAGAGAGCAGACTGTCTGGATGAACCCTGGGAAGCTGGGCTGGCCAAAGTCAGGAGAGTCAAATCCTACCAAGGCTGCCTACACTTTGTTGTTTAAACAGCCTCAGGAAAGGCCAACAATAAAAAGCTCCTATGACATACCTCAGGCTATCATTGGAGTTATGAGAGAGGTTTGTGTAGGAGCTGTGCCTTGCAGAGTCTCTTGAGGAAGGAAAACGACTGTGGCAGTAGCAGAGCCAAGTAGCTCATCTGATGGGTCCTCCTATGGTGATTGCTATTTGTGAGATCACTGTCAAAGCTAATTATCTAATAGTTTGGGCTGAGTTGACGCAGCTATTGGGCTAACTCTGGGTTAGGGTTATGGACAACTTCAGAGGGAACTAAAGAACTGGGTCTACTGCCATGTTAAAAGCAAAGACCTAAAGACCTACAGTAAGTGCTACTGTCACTAGGGTTAATTGTGTCATCGGCTTTTAAGCTAGCAGTGCTTCACTGAAGTGGCCTCCTGTGTTAGGTTTGAGGCTTAGTGCTGCTCTAGCAAAAGGCGATTTGGGGTACATGGACATGGAGGCAAGGTTCTGAAATGCTGTGTGTAATTCTGAAATTGGCTGAGGATTCATGGGTATAGGGAAGCTCTCAACTGGAGGGAGATGTTGAATGATCATCTGGTTTGCATTGCAAGGGAGGGGGTGGAGAATTTGGTAGTAAAGTTAAGCATGGGAAGAAGGGAGGAGTGGAGGAAGGTGTTTTGAGATTTGGTTTAATTTCTCATCATCCTACTCTGATTTGGTTGGTAATAAACTGATTTCCCCAAATTGAGCCTGCTTTGCCTGTGACAGTAATTGGTGAATGATCTTCCACTGTCCTTACCTCGACACACAAGCCTTTCCTTATATTTTCTCTTCCTGCCCAGTTGAGGAAAGGGAGTTACAGAGCAGCTTTTGGTGGGCACCTGATATCCAGCCAGGGTCAACCCACCACGCTGGTATAGGTAGGTCTGAGGAAGTCTAGAACTGAATCAAATGCAGCCTAAAGATGGAAGATAAGGCAGGGTGCCAGCAGGGATTATCAGTGTGTGCCTTGATTGAGTTGCTCTTCTAAGGCCATAGTCAAGGTTAAGGACCACAGGATCAAAATAAATAACCCAAGAAACATTGTCTAAAAGGTGAATGTAGGGCAAAGTTAGTAATAAGAAATGGTACTCTCAGCCTTTCCAGTAACAATTCTATTTGTCCTAAACAAGTATTTTCCATTCAGGACTAATGGCACCAACCTCACATTCAGTGATCAGCCAAACTTGGCAATCACTTCTCTTCACAATAAGGATAACTTCTGCTTTTCTGAGACCTAATATCCATCCTACCCTTTGTCTTAAGCCTAGGCCACAATCTAACTGCTTTTATACTGTAGTTTCCTGTACACTAGGTGCAAACTATAATGATTGTTCAATGAGTTGAATCTGGCCCAGAATAATCAACACTAGATACACACTGGGAGGTACAGGCTCATTTTAGTCTTACATAAAAATCTCATCCCACTCGTCAGCAAATCAAAGGCAATTTTCCTCCACATGATGCAACTCTTATCTTAGGCAGACTGGTGCTGCAGGTATTATATCAAACTCTTCAGATTCTGCTCTTAATGTTATAGACCAGTGATGTTGAGTTGAACCTAAATTAATTAAAACCCTTCTGCACGAGGTGATTTTAACTTTCAGGTTTTACAGGACTACAAACCCCAAACAAATTACACCTATTTGTGGGCCAGCTTGAGACCTAAAAATAGGCTTGGTATCCTTGCTTACAGACCCTGAATTGGTACAAAATGAGTAAGGCCACTTTCACCCTTATAGTGGCCATCCTGCTTTTAAATGTATAACAAAACTCAGGAGAAGAGGACACAAAGCCCAGGAGAACTTCAGCCCATGTTAAGCCAAACCCCAACCATCATGCCTTCTGCTGTGTTTTTTCAAAACACGCCTGAGCAAATCAAAGATCCATGTTTTCCCTCAGGATGCCACACTCACTTCTGCTTGTTGAGCCTCACAGACACATGTACATATTGACCCATGTAGTTCTTTAGACCCTTTCCTATCCATGTGGTCTCAATACAAGAGCCACAAACCCCCATCCACATGGCACCAGTGCTAATCAAAGCCCAAAGGCAGTGAAAACACCTCATAAAGCTTAGGGCAGGGCCTCACTCAGCAGGAGCCAAGGAGTTTACTGTTTTACCATGAGATAAATCTGAGGGCTGAGATGAGAGCCTGTGCAGCGTCCTCAAGGGCTTAATTGTTTTCCATAAGGATGAGCTCCCCAAGGTCCTGTGCTAAGATGAGGGCCAGGATTAGGAACAAGAGGAGCACAGCTGATTTGCAAATCTTGTAAGAAGGAGGTGAGCTAGCATTAAAAGCAGCAAATGACTTTTGGACTATTTTGGGATGAGGTAGCAACTCCTACATATGTCTATGGGCACACACTTAACAATTGGGTTGGAAGAGCCTGTTTTCCTGCTCTAATTGGCCCAATGGGAAGGCACGATGGGAATTAGTGTCATGCTGTTGGGGTTATTTAGCCCATCTCACCATCTCAGTAAGCATTATAGGGCCAAATTCACCATCAGCTCCACCCATGGCACCTTCCCAGCTCCAGCAGCAAATCTCCTTTTCCAGGCCACACTGACTTTACCCTGCCCACTGCTTACACACCTTAGCAGCTGGTGTCTCCTAAATCACCCTTTAGCAAACAGCAGCCAGCCACCATAGCTGTCATCTATTACATATCAAAGGAGAAGGATTGGGCAGGATTAGGGACAAAAAAAAAAATGCATGGAAGATCTCAGTCTGCTGCTGAATCATTCAGCAGTTGGAGGCTAGGATTAAAGATGGTGCCAATAGCTCCTGCTTTTGTTCTGGGGCAGGGAGAGTTTGCGGGAATGCTCTCTGTGGTGCAGTAGTTTTTAAGCATAGGGTTGGCACTCTCACCCAAATTCTACACCAAATGATAAATCCTGCAGACTTGCATAAATACTGGTGTCAGTCTAGGTGGCTTCTGTGTAACTGTGGGGCATGTGTGGATCTCCTGGATATACAATAGCAGAAGCAAATAACTTAATAGGTCTGTTGTAAGTAAAGCCTGCTTCAAAGGCTGAAGCTGACGACCTGATTAAGGAAACCAAAGGATGAAGAGCTAAGCAGATTGACATGTTCTGCAACACCTCCGGAGGTAGAATGAAGGCTACTGGTAATAGCAGCAAGCGTCTCCTGGTTTGTCTTGGGGGACAAACTGTTTTCCAGGCAAACACAGGCAAGTCTAGATCTGGGCTTAATATTGGGGAAAGAGAAAACAGGGTCTGAAGACCTCTTCACTGTTGCTCTCTCTGAAGCTTAGAACATTACAATGGATGCTGCCTTAGCAGGAGCTTACCAATATATTCAGCAGTCATTACCTCGTGAGTGCCTTGGGTTAATCAGAGTGCTGCAGTCAGTGGCACCAGACACACATTTTGACTCGGGCCCAGGAGGTCAGTTTGGTAACACCAGAGCCTCCTGCCTTCACCAGGCTATCTAGGAGCAACTTTGTACCTCAGCATGTGGAGCTGCATGGGTGTAAACCTCCCTACTGTCATGGCACCACCCAGCCAGGCTTTTTTGCTTTCTGCTCCCTTTTTACCTTATGCTAGTCTGCAGTCCAGACATGTCCTGACACCCATTAGACAAGATAAATCATATACAGAGAACACAGACAAATTGATTAGGAGCTATAACTTCCAGAGTACATATACTGTTATTTCCCCCCGCTTTCCCAATAGCAGATACTGGCCTAGATGATCTCTCC
Organism: Forpus xanthops; assembly: GCA_032466535.1. Lineage (NCBI taxonomy): Eukaryota > Metazoa > Chordata > Aves > Psittaciformes > Psittacidae > Forpus > Forpus xanthops. Next base: position 12,527 of record JASSUY010035175.1, on the reverse strand, counting down.
AAATGCTTCCATTTCCTATTAATTATTTTTATAAGGGCACACTTTTTTTTAAGTTATAAAGAAAATAAAGCTTCAATTAGTAAGGTTCTCATTTTCTATTAGACTAGAAGAACTCTGTTGACTCTGAATAATTGCCTTCCTACTTCAGGTTAGCATTATTGGAAAGGGCATTGAAGCACATGCCTAACATGAAGCAATACAAACTATGGTTTATAAATTAACATTTTATTGTCGCAATCTCTCACATGAGCGGTACCTCTGCCTCGTTTACGTACCCCTGTCCACCTTCATGTGCAAATGTAAAGCTCATGAATTTTAATAGATATTGGAAATGCTCACTGGAGTGAGAACAGAGTCTTTTCAGTGGCCACAAACATAACATAATGGCACTAGCTTTTTTTTCCACCCTGCTCCTTTTTTTTTGATCCTGGTTCTTATTTAATAATAAGCCAGGCTGTGAACACACTGACTCATCTCTTGTTTTCTCAAAATAGTGAGGAGTTCTATTTATTTTTTTTAATCAGTAACTACCCAAGAGAAAGGAATGCCTCATAAGATAAAGGCATTTAATTAGTTTGTTTGCTGTTAAGAAAAATATGTAGGTGGATGTGGGCAAAATGCCAAGCCAAAGTGGTCTGGCTTTACTGACAGTTCAGCAAAAGAAAGGTTAGACGTCATGGAAAAAAATTACTCCCTTAACAGGAAAAGCTGGACACGGCACATATTTCTCTTCATGATCTAGCTTTGTAACAGTAAAAGGAACCACTAACATTGGCTAACAGAACATACTTTAGGTGTAAGAGAGTGACAAAATAACAAGCGTGGCCAAATCAGAGGACTTTGCCAAATACATGAGATTTCTTTCGAATATCGTATTTTTCATTATTGCTATTACTATTATTATACAAAAAGTGAATACACCCTCGCACCCCCAGACTACAGAAAGGCCAACATCTCAGTGCTATTCGGGGCACTGCGAACATCTGGCTACACTATACCCATTTCAGAGCAGACTCAGACATCAGGCTACTTTCATTTATAATTCAGAGCACACTACAAAGCAGAATACCTTTTGCAACCAGGTTAGCAAACAAACAGCGCTGCATCAATCATCCTAATCTCGATTTTAATGCTTTTCACATTCCTGCGGATGTGAAACACTCAAGATACAACGTGCTGGAATCCAAAACACAAACAAACCCAGAGAACCCATAGAGGAGCACATGCCTGTATAGACTTTGGCCATTCTTGCTGGAGGCCAGATTTGCAACTGGACATCCTTTGTACTCTGCTCACAACTGGATCCTTCTGGTATCCACTGCTGCCAAGGAGCTACTCCCCACACCTGAGTTTGTGCCTCATCCTGAAGCTGGCGCATTCCTGTCTATACCAAACTCCTTTCCAGGTTCTTCAAGGCATTTCAGACAAAGCTTTCCAGCTGGCTGCTACCTCAGGAGTCTACTGGCATGTTTTGGATACAGTATCTTATTGCTAGTCATCCTTTAACCTTTAGTCTTTTGTTCCAAAGAACAACCAAGCAGCTCTGTACATTTCCCAAAATCCAAAATTCTTATCATAGTGACCTGGCTAATTTTATCACCACCCAGTTAACTCGCACCTTTGGATTATTTAATCAGTTTCTGCTACCAGGACAGACACTGAAATAGCCAGTCCATTATTAGCTGACTCCCATTTCTGAGACAAGTTGGCTTTGCAGTGTTGGAGGAACCTAGACGTGTGATCTTTGGGAGAGCAAGATGTCTGTTTAATGCAAGACTCCACCCCTCAGACAGACCTCATGTCTCTTCCCATACCACACAGGTCTGTTACAGGACTTCTTTTCATATTACCTGTGTTTTTTTCTTTTATAAGTGGAGGATTTGTGTGCATGACTGCATGAGTGCTTGTAAGGAACTTAGAAAATTTCTTCAGAGCCACCCACTAGCCTATCCAGATGTGGACACAGGACATGTTTGTACACAAGTCTCCAGGACAAATCAAACATAGTGGGAGGCATTCAGTTTTGAAGTTTGTGTTTGACATTTCCAGCAGCTGTCAGTGATGGCACAGAATAACATAGATACGAATAGGAGAGAGAACAGGAATTTACATCAGGTCAAAGACCACGAACCATGAGCAGATCAGAAGTTTCAAAAAACAGCAGGTGGATGGCCATCTTCCCTTTCCCCTGCATCCCAGCAAGACTTCCAACTTGTGCCTTTACGCAACTCCAATTTCCTTGGGAGACAGGCTGGGAACCCTACCTAAATAGACAGCAACTGCCTCAGCACTTCTCACTGAGGTAATGCCCACACCACAGGCTAAAAGGGTGCGACTGCCGCCTGGGAAGCCACAGCTCGGGCATTAACAGCAGCTTGTGTCCCTCAGCACGGCACCAGAAATCTTCCATGCTCCCAGGCAGGGTTTACAACTTGTTATTTTCCCCTCCATTGCCATTGCATCAGGACTGGTGTCAGACACTTCAAACCTCAGCTGGTTACTTTTCCTTTCTAGGGTGTCACAAAGCGGGGAGGGGAGAGGGGAGGAGGGAAGAGAGAAGAACAAGGTAACTTCAAATTTTCTCCTCCAAGAGAAATTAGAAATTAAATCCTGGGTAAACAAATCTGCATTTTACACAATCTGCACCCTGAGAATGAGGCCAAAGGCAACAAGTTCTCCCCACAACATCTGCATAGCTTGGCCAGCCACTCTCCTGCCAGGGAACACAGTCTCCTCCAAGATAAAAATATTCCTTCATATTTTGCGTTACCTTCTCTGGGTCACATCCTCTCTGGCAGGATGACATAACTATCATCTTGCCACACGTTGTCTGTACACAGTGTGGACCTCCCTCCTTCTTTCCTGCCATTACCCTCCCCAAACTGTTGAACAACTCTCTCTACTGCAACTGCAGCTGCTGTTTTTCACCAGGGAATGTACCTGTGCATACATAGGTCTCATTGCACAGGGCTAGATATGAACTATTTGTTTGCTAGGTTGATTTTTGAAAGCTGATTCTCTAGCACAGAGGTATGAAACCTCCATGGTATCTTCCCCAGCATAGCATGGTGCCTTCTGAAGTCTCACGTCTGGTTCCCTATCCTTTCTACTGATCTTTGTGCAGTCGCCATTTCCACCCAAATGATGGGCACTGCTTCCCAACTCCACACAGGCCAATGCCTGGCTTGGGGCAGCTCATTGCTGCTGAGTAACGGCGTGTGCTACTCCAGGAGCCACTGATATGGTACTCAAGAGCTCTCTGTGGCACCAGGTAAGGAAAAGTTTTCTCACCCCGTTCAAGTGGAACAAAAGCCTTTTTCCTCCATTTTAGTGATGTGCACTTTCCATATTCAACCCAGCTTAATCTTTACTGCACCCACATACAGTATTTAGCCATGTTATTAAGCCTTTGTAGACTGCACCAGACACATTACGTGAAGAATATACGAATTAATGTAATTGTTTCTAGACATGTCACAGTCTCCAGCATCAATTAAATAGTTAAAGTAAAAGGCATACATGCGAGATAATGGTAGGAGTATAAAAATGGCACTGGACAAACAACTCTTAAAGAACACGAATTTCTGGTTAAGGGAAGAAATAGAAATTAAGAAAGGAAGCCTGGAAAAATTTCCATTATATGAAATGTCTCTAAAATAATTCACAAAACTTTTGCTGTAAGAATTAATACAGACAGATTTGAGTACTTAAAAATCTCAGTAATCCTTATTTTTATTCATTTGAATAGCATGTTTTGATACGTATGTCAAATCACATTTTTATCTTGAAAAACTTTAAGTCAACAAATTGGTCTATCACATGTTGGAAATGAACAGAGTGAAAGGAAGAGTCTCAGAAAATGGAAGGAAGCATTAAGGAGAACTTGTTTCTCTTTGCCAATACAGAAAATAGGATATAGCAAAATCCCAATTAAAAATTGGAATGAGGACTTCATTTTTGCAAAATGCATATTGACATGAACATGAGTTCTGAGCAAATTGCAACAACCCAAACCCATTGCAAAAGACGTAAATCCCAGCTCCTCTCATCTTCCTTGATACTTTTGCTCCTCCTCCCAAGTGATGACACAGATGAAAACGGTGAATTTCCTGACTGCAGTTGAAGTGGGCAGTGTTTTAAAGGTATAAGAAAGCTCAATAGGAAGCACAGTGCTGATGAAAAGAGAAGTGAGAGAGGCGAGAAGACTGTGACGTATATCCTGTAAGAGAGAAAACCTGATAAAGTAAGAACAGAAAAGAACAGGGGAATGGGAACAAGACTTAACAGCCTATGAGCAATGATGAACATTTCCAACACCTGACACTTACAGTGACAAGTTCACACTCAGCTTCCACTCCAATGTCTGCCTCCCAAGCTGAAAAGTGAGCTAGCTAATAATCTGCATTTTTCCTGTACAGTTCACTTGTGACTGTATCGTTTACTTTTTTACTGCATCAGAACTTTCTTTAGACAATAAGCAGTAAGCCTGTCACATAAGCAAGTCAAAGGCACACTTTGAAACATAAGTGCAGATCCCAAGATATCACCTGCATAAAGTTTTAGTTAAACACTAACAAAGAATCTAGATCTGGAACATTTTTCATTCCTTAAGCTGCACCCAAGTTTTTCATCCCTTGTATCACTTTCTCACTGTCATTAATATATACATGCTTTTTTTCAGTTCACCTTTTGCTTTAAAAAACAGCTTGACATCTTTTGTCTGTTCATGTGTCAGTTGAACACAGCCCTCCGTATTATCCTCTGTTCCCTGCATCCACTGAGTGCCAGATAACTAAAATCTTCTTCCCATCACCTGCAGCCAGGCAAAGAGCATGCTGTGAGCCCACTGATAGAGCAGAATGACTGAGCTCTGCTACACATACACAGCCTGGGTTTGGAGTAAGAACTGGAAAAGAAAGAAAGAAAAAGAAAAAAGCGGCTATCATGAGGAAGGAGCATAATGGCACTTGCACAATGTGGTTTATTTCAATTCTACAGAAAAGTGCCAGCTTGAGTGCCAAGGTCTCTGAAGCAAGGATCAGCTTTGAGGGACCTCACTTCACAGAGCCAAGTACAGAGGATGGAGGAGGATTAGACAGGTAGAAGAGTTCTGAGCCATGACTGAATCACATAAGAAATCCACAGTACTAAGAGCAGCACAAAAAATATAAAACAACCTTAACGCTGACAGCAAGAGATCTGAGTCCCAGCTCTCTCTGAGGCTGGGTGGGAATGGTACCAGCAGGCAATCCTTGTGTGTCTGCATGCACACATGTGCAGACACACACAGGTACACACACGCAAACATGCCAGGTAGTCATCAAATGTGAGTGAACAGTTTTCAGTAAGGAGAGATTATCAGCAAGACAGCTATGAGAAAATTATAAAGGCCAATATAATTACACCTGCTTGTCTCATCACTGGGTAAGTATTGTGGGACTCAGTGTGTGACTCCTCACTGCTGAGGAGTTCTAAGTCCCTTAAAATTCATCCAAAGCCACCCTGTACCTCTCAGGATCTGAAACACTGGACATTTGTATGCTAAATAGAACTGAATGGAAAATCTGTGGGAAGTTTTCTATTAGAAAATAAATAAAAAATAAAAATATCCATCACTCAAAATATGTTTCCTCTAAATAAGTTTCATGGTCATTCCTGTAATAAAGGCAGGAACCAGATAAAGATACTTTTCCTCAAGGAGAGGAGAGAAAACTCTGTAATGCATAATTGCTTGGAAAAGAGTTAAAGTTAATGCACCTTTACACAGTGGCATATTCCTTAGTCTGGACAGAACCCGTTGAAAAAGCACACATAAATATCATTTAGCACGTACCAAATCCAATTAATTTCTTACTTTCCCACAGAGAGAATTGGACACTTGGCATTTTCATGTCCACATCTCCAAAGTCATTACATCCTAACCACTCATAGGATAAACTTCAGCTAATTACATCAGTCTCCCACATTTTAATCCCTGAATATCATTTAAAGTTTATACCATAACACCTAAAGCTCCTAGACACAGACTGCTTAATTTGCAGTCATTGATCATTTCACTGCCACCTTAATCAGATAGGCTGCAGTGTCAGAGACCCATTGAATTAGCTACCAGTGGGGTAATCTTGGGTGCGTAATACTGAGTTTTATATTAATTAGGGCTGATATCACCATGATGCACTCCTGAGAAGATAGGAGATGCTGAAATGAGTGGAGTAATGAGGAACCCCACCCTTTCCATATATACTTAGTAATAACTGGTTTCCCTTAATGAGGCTCTTCTAAAGGACTGGCCTTTTCCTTCCCAGCAGCCATACATAATACCCACATAAGCATAAATGGAGACATTTCCTTCCAAAGCACTGCTGTTATGCAACATCAAAAGGTACATCTCCGTCAAGCCAGGGGCATTGTAAAGAGAAAGTCAGTATTAGACACAGGAAAACAAAGTCAAAATGGGAACAGTCCTGTCTATGAATAAGCCCTGATAGACAAGATATTATGTTCTCACATTCCACACATTTTTTTTCTAAAGGGTATCTCTTCCTCTAAAGGGGCCAGAAAAGGGCTTACACCCACCATGCACCCCTTTGGGTTCATAGCATGCTAATGCAATCCTAGCATCATTAATGATTTCAGGAATTGGGCTGGACAACAGAGAGCAGCAGCTGGGTTGTATATCCTCCTGCCCTCAGTGCTGCTCTGCTGTGCAGACACCAACCTCTAGCACAGAGGCAAAACAGAGAAAGGGACAAACACAACTACATCTGTCATAGGCATCTGACCAAGGATGGCGAGACATGAGCTATTATACATAAGCAACCGAAGAATCAAGGCCAAAATTTGCATGTTTCAAGCTTTTATCATTGATTTCCTGATAATCAGCCTAGAAGTCCATCTTGCAGCCTCCTTTTACTGTAAATTAAAACCTTTTTTTTTATTCTGTGTTATTGCCATAGAGTGTGACATTTTTTTCTCAAGCCCTCCTAAAACTTCCTCTCCCTTCTTGCTGCGCTAAGCTTGCATTTAAGATAATTGGAGAGAGATCATCAGACAAGTGAAGTAAGGTCTGAACACAGCTGTGTGTCATATCTCTCCGTCTGTCTCTAAGATAAAGTTGGGTGGAGCTCAGGGAGGAAAAGAGAGCAGAGGGGACTTGGTGTGGGGCAGGTCTGACAGACCCAGGAGGGAAACACAGTACAGGAGGGAACGAGATGCACACAGCTCCTCAGGCAGTGTGGTGAATGGGCAGCAATGGGAAGATGATGAGAGCCCCTGGTATCCACGTTAGGCATGCAATCTGTCCCTGCAGGGACATGGTAGAGTGGGGGTAAAGGGATGCAGGGAACTGAAAATCCCTGAAATAGAGGCGCAAGCACAGCATGACACAGTTCATGACTAACAGCATTCATAGTACTGACACTGAGGGCAATACAGACTTCTAAAAGAACTGGAGCTATACCAGAGTCCTACCCCTCAAGGAAAAAAATGTGCCCACCTTTTCCTCCCATATGCATAATAAAAACATGGGTCCAGATCCTGAAAGCTGACCAGACCTACCCACGGACCCCCCGAGAGACCAGCAAGGCTCAGGACCCGCAGTGAAGGTGGACTTTGAAGAGTAACACTGATTTGGGAAGAGGTATATAAAGGGCTTGATACAACCCAGCAGATGAGAGGCCTTGAGCTGGGAAGAGCAGGCTTGGGCACTGAAGAATCACCTCTACACACAAAGAAAAGCAGCCAAAAATGTCACAGCTCTACCAACCATTACTGACCCTGTAGGAGCCCAAGAGAATCCCTAGGTACATATGAGCCCCAAACATGTACAAACGGAACAAGACATGCACCTGCCTCCAGAAAACTGTGATGTAAGGCCAGGGGCTGAGGCAGCATGTGGCTACAGTAGGGACAAAAAGCTCAGCAGGGCTTTTGGAGAAGAGTGGGTGAAGGGTACAGCCCCAGTTGCCTCCAGTTAGGCTGCCCACTAGTATGAAAAGGCAAGATGAAATGAAGGGATAATGAGGATGATTTGACTGTGATCACTCTGATAGGCAGCCACCTCCATGCAGCGTTGCCTAATCACTGTGGCAATTTTGGTAACTTGGCACAGGGTTGAAGGGGCCTGCAGAAGGACAACGTGCAGAAGTCCACAAGGTTTTGCTTCCTCTTGGAGAGGACAGGTAATGCCCAGGTGACTTGCTAAGCCTCCCCTTGACTCAGCAAAGCCATGAGTAGAAGACACGCACCCAGCCAAGATCAGAAAGTACCTCATGCTCATCACATAAAAAGCACTATGGCAACTGGAGGGGCACAGAGGAGGGCTAGATCTTGGGGCAATTACTCTGACCTTACTCAGTGGGAATTTTGCCTGAACAACAACTGAGTAATGACTGCGTGTTGGCACACACATGACACACCATTGCGTTTTATATGGGAGTTGTCTAGATTTCCACTTAGTTTGCACTTGTCCTGGATGCATTTTGACAAAACAGCACTAGGCAAGCCTATTTTCTGCTAGCCTTTCCTGTATTTTATAGGATAGAAAACACCTTGGAGAGGTGGGGGTAGCTCCATGCTGCGACTTGAGCATAGCTACCAAGGTGCACAAGTGCAAATTCAGTGCAGACTGTGTGCATGCTCTGGGGATGGTGGCAGGGAAGGCCTGCCTCTGCTTTGGACAGTATGGACAGAAGCTTTTCCACCAGGCACAGGCACCATCTCCCACCCCATAAAGCGCTGTAACTACGCCAACTGAGTGCAAAGATATGACCCTGTGCCATCTTTGCTGAAGGCTTTGTGGACAGCTTGGGTTTGTGAGGTGAAGAAAGTACTTGAGCACCATCTGCTCACCCTGATTTCAGCTCTGCCCACAAGCAGGCATTTACCACCTAGAACATAGGTCACAAAGCACCTCTCTGTTCAGCTTTCAGGACAACTCTCCCCAGCACTGCCCAGATTGACAGATGCCTCATCCTGTTTGTGGTTTAATGCTTCTCCACCACCACGTTTGGGAAGAAATCTTAAAGCAGCAGTATCTCTGATCCAGCTCTGCTCCAAGACTCAGATGCTGCCCAACCTCCTCCTCATTGCAAGCAGTCACACACCCTAATGCAGGCCTGACCTGTGATGACTCTTCTCCGCAGCTTGATTTCCTGGTCAAAGTTCTCCCACTCCTGAGCACATGCTTAAGTTATATAATAACACCCTCGAAGTGCTGTAAAGTCTTCCAGCATCGCTGAAAGATCACTTCTTAAGATGGAAAAATAAAACCCTGCCACCCTCACAGACCACTGTTACCAGAAGTTATTGCAGAATTCATTCTTCATTCCAGTTGGGGCTGAAAGGAAAACACTGCAAGTTTTACAAGATGGCTCTCATTTCTTTGAATAGACAGAAAAGGATTCCCCTTGCAGACACCTGACATTTTATTTCTAACTGTACAACAACATGCTTTCAGCCAGGCATTTACTACTAAGATACAGAAGAGGAAAACTACCATGTGTGTCAAGGTTAACACTGTCCTTATGAAACACAGTGACAACCACAGTCTGAACCAGAGATCACAGTGCAGTGTGTACTCTAAACAGTCCCAAAATCAGGCATGTTACTTTGTAAAATGGGAGGGCTTGCATCCTTCCTGCAGCCTCACTGAAGCTGATGGGAGTACAAAATGACACCAAGCCCGATGTGCTGTTCAGTCTGAAGCCTCTATCTGTTGCAACAAGTGTGCTGTTGCAGGAGATATACTGCAAGGACTTGGCACTTTTAGAATCTATTTTGATCTTCAGATAAGATCAGTTTACTAAAACAAGCTCAGAAATTGCAAAGGTCTTGGTACCGGCTTAAAGGAGATCTGCTCCAGAAAAGCTTTTAAGGCCATGGGTCAAGTATGCAATGCCAAGGTTAATAGCAGCAATTTATGATGCTACCTGTTAAGTTGTTTGCAACCCAGGCCTTTGCACTACATTGCCAGCCACCAGCAAGGCTGTAAAGCAGACCACATGACAGCACCTTGACCTTGCCAGGGCTGAGCTCACAGGTTAATTCAAACCGTGTTACAGGCAATCACTTGGCACCAAAACAACCAAGGCACACGCACACCATCTCTGCCACCAAAGGCAGATTTCTGCTACCAAAAGCCAGCTTGCTCTTAAGCCACTATGGACATTTCTGGTTTGAATGTGTGTTTTAACCTTATTTTACTGTTTAACTGGCATGATTAGAATGTCCAAATAAATGAAAATAAACGGAGACCAGGTTGGAAAAGGCTTTGAGCAACCTGATCTAGTGCAAGGTGTCCCCACTTATGGCAGGAGTACTAGAAGTAGATGATCTCCAACAATCTTTCCAACACAAACCATTCTGTGATTCTGTATAAGCACCCAAAAGCAGACTGGTGCCTTACACCCAAGGAATTCCTTTCCAAAAGGTGGAGGAACTCAGACTTCAAAATTGACCTAATGTATTAAACTTAAAACTCCTGCTAAGTTTTGAAGAGTGGCCAAGCTTCCTGTCCCACTCAAGGTGCAGGCTGACCAGCACTCCTCTAGTCTCATCAGATATATTTTTTGGCATCACCATTAGCCTCAGAGAACTTGCTCTGTAATCTGGCATTTCACTGAAAAAGTATGTGAATGTATAGATCTTTCCTTAACCAGCAAGGAAGTTCACGCTGAATCTATTTTTGAAGTTACCACACAGGGTAACTCAGCCACATTGCAACAGAATATATAAATCCCTGCATATATAAACTCCTGGGGGGGGGAAAAGCCATTACTCACTTGGATTTTGTCATTGTTTTACTGCTTTACAGATTACGTACAGGAGGTAACAAGTGTATGCGTGTAATTCCACAAAAACTCTGCCATTTTCATACATAAAAGACACAAGCTTGGGTTTCCTGACCAAAATATTTTTGGATGAAACATTGCTCTAACCTCAGAATTAAAATCTTTTATTTTGTGCAGTTTCAGGTTTTTCTGGGCAGCTTCACACCACCTTTCTAACATCAGCCACACATTATAGAAATTAATGTACACCATGCTCTTCTTGCTTTCTGCTGAGCTGAACTTCTTAGAACAGTTCAGTTTTTATGGTATACATGGAACCAACTAGAATCATGGAACCAACTAGGTTGGAAAAGACCTTTAATATCATCAAGTCCAACCATTACTCCAGGACTGTCAAGACCACCACTAAATCCTACCACTTCCAGGGATGGTGATTCCACCACTTTCCTGGGTAGCCTGTTCCAATGCCTGACCACCTCTCTCTGTGAAGAAATTTTTCCTACTATACAATCTAAACTTCTCCTGGTGCAGCTTGAGGCCATTACCTCCTGATCTATTCCTTGTTACTTGGCAGAAGATACTGACCCCGAGCTCACTATGAAACTTCCCTTCAAATAGTTGTAGAAAGTGTTCAGGTCCCCCTTGGAGCCTTCTCTTCTCCAGACTAAAACAATTCCCTCAGCTGTTCCCTGTAAGACTTATGCTCCAGACCCTTCACAAGCTCCATTGCCCTCTGCCCTGTCAGCACCTCAATGTCTGTCATGTAGTGAGGGGCCCAGAACTGCACACAAGGTTTGAGATGCAGCCTCACCAGTGCCAAGCAGAGAGGGATGATCACTTCCTGCCTCTACTAGCCGCATTATTTCTGACACAGGTCAGGATGGTGGTTGGCTGCCTGGGCACAAGCTGGCTCATGTTCATCTCTATCAGCACCCCCAAGATCCTTTTCTGCCAAGCGGCTTTCCAGACACTCTTTCCCAAGCCTGTAGTGGTGTATGGCATTGTTGTGGTGCAAATGCAGGACTCAGCACTTCATCTTGTTGAACTTCATACCATTGGTCACAGCTTGTCAATCCAGCCTGTCCCAATCCCATTTTATTTTTTTAAATGATCCCACTGTTTTTGATGCTGAATAATTTTCATAGTCTAATATAGGACTTCTTAGAAAGGCCTCATTTCCATTCACCTGTAAATCTTATCTGTTCATATCTGTAGATACACAGAATATACACCTTCCTTAAGCATTGACCCCTGTAATGTTTTTCAAGACATTCCTGTGGTGACAATAAGCAGGTGCTTATATGAAAGGCTCCGTTTGTTTCATGCTTTTATGCAATCTAGTACTGCTTATGATTAGACACTATGATAAAAAAAAGTCTCCCCTCCCCTGAAAAATCCAAAGTATTTTAAATGTGGATGAGTACTTTGGGAAGCAGGAAGACAAGTTACCATCCAAAAGCATTAATGCTTAGAGCAGGAAAACAGATGTGGCAATAAAAGTCTTTTGAGGGCAATTAATTATCTAAATTAAGATGAGATGCTTCTCAGCCAGTGGATCTGCTTAGCGTGAGCAGTCTCCCTCTCCTGAGGAAATTTCAGTGTAAAGGAAAATATACAATGCAATGAAAAGATCTCTGAAAACCACATGCCCCAAAAGCCTTTCCTTCCTCTAGTATTTGAAAAGTGTCCTACTATAGATTTATTGGGCTTCCTTTATATATATATAATTACCCCCCC
>JASSUY010035174.1:0-21874 GCA_032466535.1 Forpus xanthops | reverse complement strand
GCGCTTGTGGTGGCTGCACCCCTCCGCTGTCTCGTCCTGAATTAGAGCCGGGTCCAAGTGCCCTAAACCGGCACCACGACCCGCACCTTCCCCCCAGACCCATGTCTGGTCAAAGGTGCTCTCTTCCCCCAACTGGCACTGGGCTTCATGGCCTCTACCCCAAACTAGTGCCAGTTCCCCATCCCTCACCCAAACTGGAGGGAGTCCCAGTCACCCAAACCCACTGAGGGCCAGCACCAGCTCAAAGGCCATCCCCAGGGCTCAGACCATCTCCTGTCCACACCAACACTGGAGCACAAGCTGGCAGGGCAGGGACCTGACATGTCTTTACTAGCCCTCATGGGATCTGGGATCTGGGATCTTTCCCCAGGCTGGCCTTGGGTCAGAGACCACCCTGAACCCTGGACCAGTCAGAGGCATTCTTCATGCCCTGCCAAGTGGCAGGAGGTCAGAGGCCGTGCCTCCAATGCCAGCTCAGCTCAAAGTCGTGGATCTCCCTGTGGTGTTCCCAGCCCAGCTCTAGGGCAGCAATAATCCTTCCCCAAGAGATGGTCCTGCCATGGACACTGCCTCTGTGGACAAATCAGCACCAGATCCATGTCATCCGCAATCTGTGAGTCCCAATCTGGGGCGCACCAGCAATGAGGCACACCTTTCCCCAAACTAGGACTGAACCCACCAACCCCTCCCCAGCCTAAGAGTGAACTATAGCAAAGTGCCTGCCGAGCCTGTTACCAGCCCATGAGGACAAAACAGACCTAGGTCACTGACATCCATCCCCACTCCAACAGGCTCATTTTCCCCTTCTCAGTCCCATAGCCTTCCTTAAAGGTTATATTGAGCCCAAGGATCTAGCATGGGATCAGTGCCAATGCTGAAATGGCACCAGAGAGAAGATGGCTGTCTTCATGGCCAAGCAAGACCCACCCTTCTCACCTCAACACTCCTCAGGTGGTCTCTGCCCCCTGCTTTCCTCCATCTGGGAAGCAAACATGGGCAAGCAGAACCCCCGAGCCCTGTGCAGTAGCCAGCCATGGGCTTTCCTCCTGGCTTCAGAAAGGGAAGCACAGATCCTGTTTTCCCTCTGGGGGCTGTCCCACCCTTTCATGTCTCCTTTCTGCATCTGTGGGGACATCCTGGCCTGGGACTAAACCTGCACTGAACCATGCTGTCTGGGCTGGGATCTCAAGTCCAAGGCCAAGTCTGAGCATTAGGAAAATGGTTCTGTTTTAAAATGTCCTGTTTTCTTCCCTTTTCTGCCCAGAGAGGCCCTTGGAGAAGAGGTGGAGCCAAAGGCAGTAGAGGAGAAGGAGGAAGAGCAGAGAAAGAGCCACCAGCAGATTGAGGAGAGCTGGCAGGTAGGACAGTAGGACAGGAAGGCCTTGGGTCCCTGACCTCTATAAATTTGGCTTTACTATACTTTTAGTTTTGTGTGGTGCTCAGGGAATGCTAGAAGGAGCAGGGAAAGAAACTTCACAGGACTGGGTGGAGGGTAATTCTTGGGCTGGGTCCTAGGGATATAAATTCCCTGTGAGAAACAGTCCATATATTGGAATAATCTGGGACTGACACCATGCATCCAAACCCCCAATACCCCTGATCCATCTACATGTGCAAGAGAAGCAAAATAAGAAGGTGCTCTGAGCACACTCCTCTGTGCTGATGACCTGGAAGGCTTTGCAGGAGAGGGAGGACCCATGGGTGCATTGAAATCACAGAATCAGAGAACGCTTTGGGTTGAAAGGGACCTTAAAGCTCATCCAGTTACAACCCCCTGCCATGGGCAGAGACACCTTCCACTAGAGCAGGTTGTTCCAAGCCCTGTCCAATCTGGCCTTGAACCCTGCAAGGGATGGGGCATCCACACCTTCTTTGGGCATCCTGTGCCAGGGCCTCACCACCCTCACAGGGAACAACTTCTTCCTAAGATCTCAACCTGCCCTCTGTCAGGTTAAAGCCATTCCCCCTTGTCCTGTCCCTACAGGCCCTTGTCTAAAGCCCTTCTCCAACTTTCTTGTCGGCTCTTTTAGGCACTGCTCTAAGGTCTCCTGGGCTCCTCTCTTCTCCAGGCTGAACAAGCCCAACTCTCTCAGCCTGTCTCCATAGCAGAGGTACTCCAGTTCTCAGGGCATCTCTGTGGCCTCCTCTGGACTTGGCCCAGCAGATCCTTTCTGTGCTCATAAATACTGCCATAGCATGAGAAGACAGGGCTTATGGGTCCACACAGGCATCTCAGCATGGGGACAGGAGCCAGGCCCTGGGTCAGCATAGCAAGAGTTCTCCCAGTATCCCTTCCTCCAGAGCTCAGGTCTCTGTGTGTGAGATGTGTACCACCTACTTCACAGAGGCTGGCCAAGCTGCAATTTGAGGGCACGCAGATGGTGACAAATATCCAGGTGGCTGCTGACTTGAGGGAAACACAGAGGAGGGCAGAGAATGCAGAGCTGAAGCTGCGAAGGTAAGAGGCTGTGCAGTGGGTCTGTGCTGTTGGGAAGGAGCAGTGCAGATGTTGGTGCAGCTTGATCATCCAGGAACGCTCAGCAATCAGGGCTACACCGAGTTTATGTTTAGAAGGAAAATTGAGGCAAAGAGCCTCCAGGTCCTTCCTGCCACAACAGGATCTTTACAGAGATCTGAGGGTCAAGGCTGGTGGCTTCCCCAGCTGGCACTGCAGTACTATGGATGCCTGGTTACAGGTGTCCCACAAACCCATCACATCTTCATCTCCAGAGTTGGAGAAATACAGATGGTTCTTAACTTTTCACACCAGGAGCCTTTACCATCTATATTTGTGGTCTTTCTTGCTCCAGAAGCATATGCACATTTGCCCTTGAGTGTGCTTTGCTGAACAGGTCTCCTGAGCCTGGACATGACACTGTAGTTTAGAATATGCTACTGTGTGCTAAGGGGTGGCCTTTCTCCAGAGGCTGCCCTCCAATAATGGAGGTGGAGTTAGAGGTAGTTATTATCCATAGCAAGGGAGTGTGCTGGAACAGCCACATGAAGACGTGCGTGAGGAAGGGGAAGAATGTGAGGATGTGCTCATTTGATGAATTGGATGTTAAGGTCTCTGCAGTGAGAGTGATCAGATGCTGAGTCAGGGTCCCCTGATAGTGTAGAGATCTTCCTCCTTGCAGATACTCAGTACAAGCCTGGACAAGGCCCTCTAACAACCCGCTCTGACACTGAAGTTAATCCTGCTGTGACGGGGGCTGGTGATTTCCTTAAGCCCTTCCAGCCTCGATTATTCTCTGATCATTTCTGTGTGCTTTCCTGGGCAAACCTGTTCTGCTTCACCAGAGGAGCTGGGCAGCCTCCAAGGGATGGGCTCTTTCATCCCTGCCCCAAGAACTCGATCAGCTAGGAAACCCTGAGTCCTCGCTCCCGCCGCCTTTGGAGGGCACTGTAGGAACAGTTTGTGGAAGGCTGGCTATAGCAGGATGCAAGTCACTTGCTCAGTGCGCTTCCCTGTGGGAATCCCATTAAGGAAGCAGGTGCTGTGGCCGGGAACTGTCCGTGCAGCGAGTTTGGGGGTGGCAAAGGTGGTGGCCGCTGTTCAGTCTGAGCCAAAGGCCATACCCAGACCACGTTGAATGGTGTCTCTGGAAGAGGAATGAGTTTTGTAGTATGAATGCTGACTGTCCAGTGCCGTTTGGCTTTAGCTGGAGTATGGTCTCTGCACAGTTTGACTACCAAGTCTAGATGAAGCTGGGAGGCTGTTTGGCACTGCTTGTCCGTCTCCTCTTGCCCAGAGATAGCTTCCTTGGCAGAAACACTAGTGCTTGTTACAGAGGTGACCGCTGCTTGAGCCTTTTCTCCCCTGGGTAAGGGCAGAGCAGGGGAAATGCCTGTCTGAAGAGAAGGCCTGCAGGATCACCACTCTAGCAAGCACTTGCAAGAAAGCTGCTATTCCACTGTTATCTTGAGGCCACTTTGAATTCAAACTGGGTTATGCAGGAAAAAGTGCTTCTGAAGGCCGGGTCACCAAATCATGTCTTAAGCACTTGCTGCCCTACCCCAGCTCCCCATTTGCCATGTGCTCCTTATTGCATGCAGGATGCAGAAGCTGGAGAATGAAGCCAAGTCTAGTACACAGAAGTTTGAGGAGATCACCTCCAAATGGGCCTTGGCCAAGGACATGACAGTCCCACAAGATCTGTGGCAGCTGCTGAACCAACAGCAGCAACAGTGTGTGCTGCTTCTGGAGCAGAAGAACAAGCTCATCAATGAACTGCAGCAGGTAGATGGGGACCAGGCAGGAATAGCTGGCAAGGCTGGGGAGGGTTCAGGCTCTGGAGGATGCTGTTCTAAAGCATCCCTGTGTCTGCATCTTCAATCCATCAGTAGGTGGCTGTGGTCTGTGCAGTGTCAGTTGCTTTGGGTTGAAACTGTGCCAGGAGTTGCAGTGCCAGTGTCCTGACATGAGTCCTCTAGCAATGTGCAGTGTACAAGGACAGACACACAGGACACTGCCCACAGTACAACAAGCTGGTGGGGCCTAAATTGCACAATAAAAATAAAAGGCACATGAGCAGAGAGGAGAAGTGGTTTTGCAGAGGAAAGAAGGCATTCCCACAGCAGTTTCTCTTTCCCCCAGAGAAGGAGTGGTGTGTCTGCAGGGCCTGTCACCTCGCACTCCATCTCACATGGACCTTTGGCAGTGATGATCTGTCTCTTTTCCCATCTCTGTCTCTTTGCTCTTATCAAGTCTTCTTACCTACCTGGTAGGACCTATCTGTTCCTACCCTACCTGATAGAACCCATCTGGGTCCTACCAATTCAGTTAGCCCCTGAGGATTCCTGGTCAAATACTTCTCTCTGATTTCAGCATCTGCTCTCCTCCTCCAGGAACTGAAAAACAAAGATGAGCAATATGTGCAGGCCATTAAGAAGCAGTCAGATGATATCCACTTGCTTTTGGAGAGAATGGAAGAACAGATCAGGACCATGCTGAAAACTTATCGTCATAACCTCCTACAGATTGAGGTAGCCAGTTCATGTGGTGGAGGAAGAGCTCAACAAGAAAACCTGCGGCCACTTGCTTCTCTGTACCTATGTCAAAATGGCCTCAGGCTCATTGCACTGACTGGGTTGACTACTGTCCAGAGCAGCATGGCTGATGTCTTGCTGAATGAGGCTGAAGTCCAGCCAAGCAAGAGCACCGAATGGTGCTGAGTGCTGAAGGGCTGGCTTATACCATGCTATGAATGGCTGTGGTTCAGTGCAGAGCAACTCAGTCATGTGCAAAAACTGCTGCTGCTTGATGGCTGGTTATTCATGTCTCTAAAAGCCAGAAAAGGCTATTGTGGTTCTTTAGCCTTACCTTCTGCAGGGCACAGAGTCTCATGTCATGGATCAAACCTGCATTTGTTGCTGAGTGAGGGCATCCTTCTCCATTTAATATCTTGTAAGGTGGAATCAAGTGGCTGTCTGATCCAGCTCCACTGCTAATTACTAAGCAATGATTTCCAGTGAGCTGACATTGCTACTCACCACCTAGAGCATCCCTCCCAGCTCTGGGTGGCTGATAGCAGCAGTCCCCTTGGGTTTACAGAGGGACGTCTCCTGTTATGGAGAGATTAGGCCAGTGTTTGTTCATCAGACAGCAGCACCAATCTGCAGCCAGTCCTCTCCTGGAAGCTGCTGGCCTGGATTAGTGTAAGTTGGCAATGAGTGGTGCCAACATGATGGTGAAGGGTTCTGTCTTCTCAGAAAGCTTTTGAGGAGGAACGGCGAGAACTGCTGGACAGCAACAGGAAGAAATGGGAGGAAGCCATCCAGGCCCACAGTGCACAGGAGGTAAGGTCCATGTGACATTTAGAATCACTGAATAGTTTAGGTTGGAAAACACTTACATGATCATTGAGCCCAAATGTTAAGCCAGCATTGCCAAGGCCACCACTAATCCATTTTCTTGAGTGCTACATCTATACATCTTTTAACTTCCTCCAGGGATGGTGACTCCATCACAGCCCTGGGCAGCCTGGTCCAGTGCTTGACAACCCTTCCAGGGAAGATATTTTTCCTAGTATCCAATCTAAACCTCCTCTGGTGCAATTTGAGGCCGTTTCATCTTGTCCTATTGCTTGTTACCTGGGAGAAGAGACCGACCCCACCTCACTATAACCTCCTGTCAGGCAGTTGACAAGAGTGATAAGGCCTCCCCTGAGCCTCACTTTCTCCAGGCTGAACAGCCTCAGTTCCCCATAGCTGCTCCCCATATGAAAGCAGCCTGTCTCTCTAGAGTGTGGGGAGCAAAGACACAGTATTTCAACCTTCTCTGCAGGGGAATTATCCATGCATGGCCTTGCTTTGGGCTACCCAAAGGAACTGTGATCACAGGAGGAAGCTGTCACTATTGATAAACAACATTCTCCTTTTGCCAATAGATGGAATACCTCGGTGCCCGCATGAGGAAGGTGGAAGAGTTTGAGAAACAGCTGAATCAGCTGCGGGTGCAGGATGAGGAGGAGTATAACAACATGAAGATGCAGCTGGAGAATGATGTAGAGGTACAGAAGAGACTGGTGTATGCCATGTGGCAGTGGATCAGATCTCCCTGGGCTTTTCTGTGTGTAGCTGGCTCTGATATGAAAGCTGCAGCTGGTATCTGATCACCTCAGCTCTTCAGTGTGCACAGTCCAGGCCTGTGTCAACAGGGTGACTGAGCTGGTGTTCTCTCCGTGGATCCTGTACCACAGTGTCCCTCTGCCCTTGGCTCTCAGAGGTCTGTAGCACCTGAACTAGGTGTATAAAACATTGGAAAAGTAAAGGAATTTTCTACTTCTGACATCATGATTGAGAGGAAGATCAAATTTTGTGGCTGACCAGTTACCACATCATTTCAGATCAGCCCAATTTCCTCCTTTGTCAGGGTCTTGGCCTAGGAGGTGTGAGCTTTTTTCTCTGACATCTAGCCATAGACCAATGATTTCTCTAATGCCCTTGAAGCCCACGTGGTGTGAGAACTATAATGAGTTTGCCCTTACTCAGGTAGGAGGGCATGCTGTGGAAGAGCACAGTCCTCCTAGGAAGCCTAGGGAAATATAGGCAAGGGTTGATGTCTGTAAGGTTTTGCATAACTGCAAATGAAATATTACTGTTTCAAGGTCCCTCTTATCCTGAAAGGGCATGTCCCGGGTGGACAGTGCTGACTGTGTTTTCTTTGTATTGATAACCTGGAAGTGACAGTGTGTAACTAGCAACGTGCTGGAGATCAAGGTTCACAGATGGCAAAGGGGAGGTGTTGAAAAAGGCACCTGCTGCCTTTAGCCATAGCTGTGGGACGTTTATTTGTAAGGCAGGGGAGGGAATTATTCTTCTCTATATCTGTGTGTCCTTGTCCAGGTTTGACAACATGCTTGGGAACAGGCAAGATTGTCTAGAACAGACCAAGCAGACAAATGACCCCTAAGAAAACTTTGAAAGGCTGGGGCTGCTTAGGCTGGGAAAGAGAGTTCTGTAGGGAGGTATCTACTGATATGTGCCCTCTGTAAATGTAAGGAAAAGTTGTGGGGTTGAGTTTTAGTAGGAAAGATTTAAGTTGGCATTCAGAGTTTGGGCTGAAATTTCAAGCTAGGAAAGTGGCAAAGACTTTATTAGCAAGTGTGCCCTTGGTTTGCTGCTCTGTGATACATGGTTTTAGGAACAGCTGAAGTCAGCTTCTGCTAGGACTGATTTGGTGAAGTTTTCTCTCTTTGGGGCAGAGGGAGGAACTGTATGACAACCTGGCTCCCTTCAGAAGAAAAGAGAAATTGGAAGTACATATTTTCCTGACTAACCTGTGGTATCATTATCCTGAGGTATCTCTGAAGCAGGAGTTCAGTCAATACCTAACAATGAAGTCTGTGGTTTCAGGGTTATTGAATACTCACCAATTTCACTAGATGGGAATCAGCATTTTAAACATGGAGGTTGGCCCATGGCTTTCCTCCATCTGCTAT
The DNA here is from genome assembly GCA_032466535.1 of Forpus xanthops. NCBI lineage: Eukaryota > Metazoa > Chordata > Aves > Psittaciformes > Psittacidae > Forpus > Forpus xanthops. Next base: position 13,931 of record JASSUY010035174.1, on the reverse strand, counting down.
AAGGAGGAGATCCCTTGGCCCTTCTGGGATTTACCTTCATCTTTTCTTCAGTCAAGTGTTGATCTTGGCCAGGTGGGATGGGTTCTGGGTGTCTCCTCAGGCTGTTTGTACACTCTGTGTCGTAAGCAGGGCTACTCAGGAGAACTCCAAGCCAGCTAACTCAGGTAACAGTGTCTTCCCTGCTTCTAGCCTACAGCTCAGGACTCTTTATCTGCCCTCAGAAATCCCCCTGGGCCTAGAGCAAGCCAAAGCCCCTGGTGGAGACCTTGCTGGGTATCTGCTGTGCAGACTGCTGTGCACAACCAAGCCTGTAGCTGATGCTGCAATTTAGGAGCATGCAGGAGCTTCATACCAATCACTTTCTAAAATGGAAGAAGTCCATATAGGCTCCTCAGTAAAGCACTGTATTATGAGATTTTTTCAATATCAGACTTCTGCCTCCCTTTGCACCTGGAAAACACACTAATGAATTAAATCATACCAACTCTCACACACCCATGCAGTCACTCTGCCTGTGACACCACTGTATTTCCAAGCTCATTTCAAAGTGACCTGTAGAGCTGGCAGAGAGCAGTTCATTGTCAGGATGTGATACCTGCCAGCCCAGAACAGCAGCAGGAGGCTGGGGCAATCAGCCCATGAAGTGGCTTTTCCTTTCCATCAGCTGTCAAGCAAATGAGGTGCTGGGAAGCTAAGAGAGATGTTTCCTCCATTGCAGATGTCTCCTCCTGATTGCAGAGTCCTGTGTCCAGGCTATGCAGTGTCATGCTGCCATCACAGATGCTTTGATTGTTTTGTTCTGGCTTCATAAAGACCTGGAGCACAGGCAGTCCTGTGTGTCCTTTCCTTCAGCTTGCCAAATAACTTCTGAGCCTCTTGGTTAATTGAGACATGCAATTCTTAAAACTGGTGAGCAAATCAGCATCTAGATTGAAGAGAGAGGCCAGAATTAGTGCTCCACTGAGTGAAAGTTGGATAAAACATGTCTGTTCTCCCTTCCCCAGACATGGCCCTGTAGCGCGTGCTGACAGACCGCCAGCATCTCCACCATTCACACATGAGGGATGCCATGTCAGCTGGGAAAATGTGTGTGGGAAGATGAGTTTTGGAGCTGCAGGATCAGTAGGATCCAGGCTTCAGGGTGGCCTTTGCTTATGGCACAACTTGTTCTCATGTTTTTTTGAATGTCAGCACCTGGAGAGGCAGCTCCAGCAGATGAAAGCTGTCTATCACCTGAACCAAGAGAAGCTGGAATTCAACCTTCAAGTGCTTAGGAAGCGGGATGAGGAGAACACCATCATCAGAGCCAAACAGAAGAGAAAGCTCAACTGGTAAAAAAACATCCCTGAAAGGTGGGCTCTGCCTTACCAGCTATTACCTCCCATATGCCATTTTTTGTGGAGCCCATCACCTAACACAGGCCAACCAGCTCTGTCACAGCCTTTCCCTGAGCAGGGGTTAGCCCAGGGCAGGGCTCATCCTCAGAGCACTTGGAATAGGCTGGCCATGGCCAGCTGTGTCAGAGTCACTCAGGCCTTGTCACTGAGTTATTGCTAGTAGATAAAACAGCGTCAAGTCCCAAAGCTTTCATACAAGCTGGGTATACCTGAAAGTGCCTCTCTGCGGGTGTTCAGCTTTGTTTTCCCTCCCCAGGCTCCACAGCTTGCTCAATAACCTGAAAATAAAACTGGCCAAACGAGAGAAGCAGTTCAGAGAGGAGAAACAGAGCATGGCAGCCGAGTGCAAGCGCATCAGAGTGCGGTGCAAGGACGTGCAGAGGAGGATGAGGTGGGGTGTGTGCAGGCATCCACACATGGAGAAGCCTCAGAGCACCTAAGTGAGGTGCAGAGGGAGCCTGCTTCCATGGGTCATCTCCCTTCCACACAGGCAGTCTGCTCTCACTGATGCTGAGAAGTTCGTGGAGGTCTGGCTTATGAATGAGGCAGAAGCCAAAGGGCTGATGTGGAAAGCCCTCAATGCAGATCGAATCATTCATATCCAGCAGCTGGGGCTGCCCTGGGAAGAGCCTCATTACTGGTTCCTGAACAACGTCGGCCCCCTTGGGCATTACAAGGTGAAGAGGAGGGCGACCGAGCTGGCTGCAGAGGTCCTGACAGGTGGGATGCACAGTGCCCTTGTTACCCTTGTAGCAGTGGGACAGCCTCACCTTCCTCCGTGGCATCTCCTTCTGTTACTCCTGTCCTTGTCATTGCAAAGTAGGATCTTACAGGGGTGGCATTCTGAGCCCCAAGCAGAGGCTGTGCCCAGCCCTGAGCTGGCTCATGCCAAGCCGATGCTGGGGATCTTTGTGCTGTACTGTAGCCCATTGCTCCCAGTTGTGGACAAGCTGACCAGAGGTCGTGTCCCAAGATCTTTGTGACATTTTTAAAGTTGCAGGGAATAATTTTGATTACCCTGATGACTCCTACAATGATGTGACTGAGGAGCACAGTCAAAGCATAAAGGCATTTGCTCATCCTTCTTTCTCCATGTTTCAGAGGGCAGCTCTGGGGAAGGACAAGAGGAAAGGAGAGAGGAGAAAAAAGAAGAGGGCAGCAGTGAAGGGGAAAAAGAAGACATAGTGAAGGTTGAGGGTAGAGTCACAGCTCTGCAAAATATCCCCAAGAAGACTTCAAAGAGGATCTTGAAGCTTGTGAGCGAAGAGTTGGTGCGTGGTGATGTAGCACGTGCCTTGGTCAGGGAGCTGGCATGTCATCCCCTGCTTGCTTCAGCTTGTAGTGGGTCTCTTCTGAGCTCCACGTCTTGGGGTGAAGGCTTCTGCATGGCACTGCCTTTCTATGCCAAGCAGCCTGTTGTCAGGGAGCTGCCCCAGGGGCTGGGAAAGGGTCTCCAGGTGGCTGTTCCAGAGCCCCCTAGCCCTGCCCAGCCTCACACTGCCCGGCTGCTGCCCACCCTCCCTGCTCAGCTTGCCACCACAGGGATGGCACAGCTATAGTGTGACATGGGCTGACTTCTGGGCAGGGGCAGAGACACTCACTGTTTCTCTGCACCCTCTTCTCTTGCCTGTCTCCCTAGGATTTCCTCATTGAGAACAAGCTGCTGAAGTCCCTGAAAGCACTGGAGGGGCACAACCGTGTTCTCATAAAGCTCGATTACATCTTTGCGGTGAGTTGTGGCTTGGCCCATTAGGGGCTGCAGGGAAGGAAAGCTCTCTGCCCCATGTCCATGGAGTGTAGGAGCCTCGGCCCCTCCAGTGAGGTCTGGCTGGGCTGCTGAGGCATTCTGTGGCAGCAAGGTGAGAGGAGCACTGCAAGAGTATGCAAAGCACTGTGGCTGGATGCTTCTGAACTCAAGGCTACCCTGCTGATGAATTGGATGTCTTCAGGGCCTCCCCAGCCCGTCCTCAGACTCTCCCATTCACAGATAGCCCCAGCTGTCCCACACTATCCCCTTCTTGCCACTCACTCCTGCCTTGAGTGGCATTGCCAGAGGGGTACCCTCTGCTCCTGGGGAATGCTCTTTGTTCCACTCCCCCTCCTGTGATGTCTCAGTGGGAGGCTGACCTGGTTCCTCTTCCTCCCCAGGCCATTGGAATCAACAGTGAGGATGACCTGTACCAGCTGCTGGACTTTTTCCTGAAGTACAAATCCCAGGAGGTGGCTGCCAGCCAGGTGAGACCACCAAATACAGCAGTGAGGAAGAGCCCAGGGGTCCAGGGAAGGAGGAGCAGAACATATGAACACACAGGGAGGGCAGAGAGAGAGAACAGCGTGTTGACCCTGAAATGTTTCCTTATGATGGGACAAGGGAGTTGAATGTGCAAGGGCTGAGGGGATGTAATTTTCTGTTGTGGCTGAATAGAGCCTCTTGCACATGAATTTTTGCATCAGCTCCCTAAATTTGCCAAGGCACAAGGCTATGGGCAGCTGGAGCTTTCAAGGGGAAGGTGGCTCTTGGGGAAGAGGAGGTGGTCAAGGCATTGTGCCTAGCTTGCTGGCCTTTCCTCCAGATCCAGAGCAATCCAGGTGGAGATTCAGCTGAGAGCAGAGAGGATGATGCATCTGGCACCCAGAGGGACGGATCCCCTCAGAGCTCACTCCCATCTGTGCACATCCACACTAATGATGTCCTAAAGATCCTGAAAGCATTTGTGCGTGACTTTGACAAGTTGAGGTAGGACTATGGGCAAGCGGGGCTGTTGTCACTAGGAGGGAGTGCTGGGGCATAGCAGGGGCTCTGGGTGGACTGCATTGCTCTGGCTGCAGGGGAGCTTCCCCCTGCCTGTCCTGCAAGATTACAGAGGGGTGAGGAGGGTCCCACCACGGCAGGGGGGACAGGCAGTGCCTGTGTGAGGGACGGCTGGGGATAACCAGGCAAGAGATGAGCAGCAGCACGGGGAGGGAAGCAAAGCCCTGGAGCAGGCAGGTACCGGCTGTGGGGTCATGCTCATCCATGTGATGATAGCAATGGTGCTCAGGGCAACTGAGGGGCTTTTCCTTGCTAATGAGGAGCTGAGCCCCAGGGCTTTGTTCTCTGTTCCCCAGGCAGAGGAAGGGAGAGGAGAAGGAAAAGGAAAAGGAGATGCTACCAGTACGAGACAGCTCCAAGGATGGGGAATACTGGGAAGCCGTGGCACATGTTATACCAGAGAAGACATTGAAGCTGTGGGACGCGCTGGCAGCAGCACTGGAGGACTATTAGTGAGTGCCTGGCAGTGCTGCTGGGGACAGGGCAGGCTGGCGGTGTGGCTGGGGAAACCACAGTGGGGCTGGCACCACCACAAACCCTCTGCCCTCCTTGTTCAGTGAGGTCCTCAAGCGGAGGGCCATCCTGTTCACCGAAGCAGCCATCCTTCAGCAGCAGAACTCAGAGCTGTGCCGGTTGCTGGAGGAGTACATCAGCTCTGGGGTGAGTGCAGTATCCTCCTCCTTCACCCACCCCATGCTGTGTGCCCCACACAGAACTCCTAGACATGGGGCCACTGCCCAGAGCCCAGCTTTGTCAGGCTCAAGGGTATTCTCCCTACAGTTGAACAGCAAACTGGTCTGCCCTCCCACACAGTGGATGGACCTGAACCTGTCCTGACCCAGGGAAGTGCAGTGAGTGCTCAGGGCCAGGCCTCAGCTTTTCTCTGCCTGGAACTGAAGCTGTGGCTGGAGCCAGGTCTAATAAACCCTTCCCAAACCAGGCTTGAGTGTGTGTATATCCTGCGCTCCCTGCTTGCCTCCAAAGATGCTGAGAAGTCACAGACAAGCATCCTCTCAATCCAGGAGACTCGAGGCACTGTGGGAAAGCTTTTCCCATATCACTTATGCAACAGAGCCATGTGAACTATGTCCTCCTTTCTCTCCATGGAGCCCAAGCTAGGACCCTCCACTTCCTTCAGGTCAGCATTCCACCTCTGTGTCCTGGCTTTTGGTCCTTTACCTGTTTTTATACCTTATTCCCTACTTCTCCTTTTACTGCCCCAACCCCTCTTTTCTGCTCAGAATACCCCCAGACAACCCACCCCCAATTACTTTTCCCTCAGTGGTCCTTGGGCTGCTACATCTGTACCCAAATTCTGCATTTTCAGGTGGCCACATAGCATCTGTGACTCCAGGCCACCCCTCTGGTTCACACCAGTTTTATCTCATTCCCAGTACAGGCTTTATCATTAGCCTTGACTCCCCTGCTGAGTGCTAACACAACACATGCAGTTTCTCATACCAGAGCAAAATAACACCATACTGACTTTTTTTTTTTTTTTTGCTGCCCTTAAATTTTTTTCACCTTTCTCCTGGTCCCCATCAGGGATCCAGCCAGCTCCAAGGGCTGCTGATCCTGTGGGGTGGTTCGCTGTCTGCACCCCTGGGGTGCAGCAGGATCCATGGGGCAGGAATTGAAATAAAAATGACAAGAGTGTGAGGGTGGTGGGCAGGAAAATGGTTTTGGAGCCAGGCAGGCAGGGACGGGAACGCTGCCTGCGACAGGGGAGCAGCAGACACTACCCAGCACATGTTCTGCTGGGCTCCCAGGACTGCCAAGGCACCAGCTCCTGGAGTCAGGGGATGTTCCACCTCTAGTCCTGCACCCAGCTCTGGAGTCCTCAACATGGGGAAGAGGGTCATGGAGCTGTGACAGCGAGTTCAGAGGAGGCCATGAAGATGCTCTGAGGACTGGAGCACCTCCTGTGGGGACAGGCTGAGAGAGGGGGCTTGTTCAGCCTGGAGAAGAGAAGGCTCCTTAAGGGGAGACCTTAGAGCAGCTTCCAGTGCCTAAAGGGGCTGACAAGAAACGTGGAGAGGGGCTTTAGACAAGGGCCTGTAGGGACAGGACAGGGGGAATGGCTTTAACCTGACAGTGGGGAGATTGAGATGAGATCTCAGACAGAAGTTGTTCCCTGTGAGGGTGCTGAGGCCCTGGCACAGACTGCCCAGAGAAGCTGTGGCTGCTCCATCCCTGGCAGTGTTGAAGTCCAGGTTGGACGGGGCTTGGAGCAACCTGGTCGAGTGGAAGGTGTCCCTGCCTGTGGCAGGGGGTTGGAACTGAATGAGCTTTAAGGTCCCTTCCAACCAAAACCATTCTGGGATTCTGGGATTTGGTGTTTGGGAACCCCATTCCCGCCAAGGGACAGAGCAGTCTCCAACTCTTGTAGTTACAGAGGAAGGGGAGCAAGTGGGTGTCAGTGATCCCAGTCCCACCCTGGGAAAGGGGTCAGGAGAGCCCTCATCTCCCCCCTCGACCTTGGTGCCCCTGGAGGAGTGTCATGCATCGGTGAAGACCCCGCCTTAGCACCCGCCCCGGCGCCTGAGGCCCGGCCCCTGCTCCGCCCCACCGCCGCCTCTTCCAGCACTAAAGGAGCCCCGGCTGGGGGTTGCTGATGTCCGCCCGGTTCTCTCGCCGCTTGTCCAGGTGGAGGAACCGCTGCAGGCGTTGCTGTTCGCCCTCGGCTAGGTAGGAATGCCCCGTAACCCCCTCATTCTCCTTGGCACCCGGGAGCACGGCGCTGAGCATTCGCCGTGCGCAGGGGAGAACCGAGGTCCGGGCAATGGGGCTGCCTCGTGGGACGGGGTCTGGGTCATGGGAGAGCCTTGGAGGTGGTAGTCCCATTCCCGGTCCCGGTTAGGGCACGGGAGCAGTACCGAGATTGGGGGTCTGGGGCTGCCTCGGGGATGGCGGCCTGGATTCAGGCACCGGGAAAAGTACCGGGCATAGGGATCCAGGTCTGAGCACAGGGGCTGGGCTTGGGGATCCGGGCCCCGGGGTAGAACAGCGGAGGTGGGATCCTGTATCTAGGCACTGCGGCTGTCCCGGGGTTGGGGGAGCCTGTCAGGGCACAGCAGCAACGCAGGGGGTCTGGGTCTGGACCCCGGGGAAAAGAACTGGGGGTGCGGGTCCGAAGCAGCTCCGGAGGTGAAGGTGGCGATCAGGGCCCCGGAGCAGCAGCGAGGTTGGGTACCGGCTGCGGGGGTCCCGGTCTGGACACTGTAGCAGAACTGAGTTGGGGCACCAGGGTTGCCCCGGGGCCGCCAGCCTGGGTCCGGGGCAAGTGCCGGGTATAGGGATCCTGGTCTGGCCACCGGGACTGCCCCGGGATGGCGGGGAGCCCCGAGTTGAGGGTCCGGGCCCCGGGGCCGCCCCGCTCAGGGTCCGTCCGCTTCCCCGCGTTGTGGAGCGCGCCCTGGGCGGTGTCAGTCAGGCGAGCGCTGCCGGGAGCGGGTGAGTCACCGGCAGGAAACCGATTGCATCAGGAACGGGGCTATTTTTCCAGCAGGGAATCCCGGAAAGCGCCGCTCCAACCTCTTTCTATCCCCTCTCTCCCCAGCACCATGGATAAAGGAGCCAGCGACGGTGGCAGCAGCTCAGAGGCCTTGCCTTCGTCTTCCACGGCCACCTTCAAGGAGGAACTGTTGTGCCCCATCTGCTACGACCCTTTCCGGGAAGCTGTGACCCTTTGCTGCGGCCATAACTTCTGCAAGGGCTGCGTGAGCCGTTCCTGGGAGCACCAGCGCCACGTCTGCCCAGTCTGCAAGGAGCCCTCCTCCTTCGATGACCTGCGCATCAACCACACACTCAACAACCTGGTGGAGATGATCCTCAAGGATGAAGGACAGCGTCAGGGCCGGACAACCACCCTCTGTCCTCTGCATCATGAGGAATCCAAACTCTTCTGCCTGGAGGATAAGGAGCTGGCGTGCTTTATCTGCCAGAGCTCCAAGCAGCACGAAGGGCACAAGTTGCGGCCGGTGCAGGAGGTGGCGGCGGATTTCCGGGTGAGGAATGCTGTAGGAATAGAGGGGGGATGGATGGTGGGGGGAGGCACCCCACTAACTAGAGGGATCCAGCCCGCACACGCCATGGCACCAAGTTGCGAGCACATGGCTTTGACTCGTGCCAAAGTGTGATTGTATCCACCAGTGTGCTGGGACCAGAGACAGAGCTGCCATGCTGCAAGAGTGGGTTCCACAGGAGTGCCCCCAATGCCCTCCCTGTCCAGTAATTGCCCAGTGCCACCCCGATGGTGCTTTGCCCCACAGGAAAGAGGATCAGGGCAATGCTCTAGGGCTTTGGAGAGCAGCCAGGTCGCTGCATTTCCTCCGCTGGGCTGGATCCTGCCACGCTGGTTGTTGCAGCAGCTGGTTATTGAGGCAGCGCCTCGGGGTTAGGAGTGTGTTCGGGATGGGGATTGCACAAGTCCCCCAGCCAGGGAGGGATGTGGGATGGGGGGGCAGCCCCAAGCCCTGTGGGGCAGGATGGGTCATGGCTGCATGGGGAGGAGGAGGAGGAGGAGGAGATGGGCTCTGGCCAGCAGCCGGGCATCATGCCAGGATCCATCGTGTTTTCTGGCTGGGAAAGCAGCCTGCAGCCCTGACTCAGCCCACGGGGAGGAGCCAGATTTCAAATGTGGCGGGGCAGACATGGGGCTGCCGCTTTGCGAGGCTTGGCGAGCTGCCCGCCGCGCTGGGGCAGGCAGGGACTTGATGGTACATCAGTAGAAGGGCTTAGAACAGTGGGGAGGGTTTGTGAGAGAGCAAAGGTTCTCTTCCTCGCAGCAGCGGCGTGTTTGCATGGCCCTGTGCAGGGCTGACCTCAGCTGCAGGAGGGGAAAGTGTGGATGGAGCAAGGGTCCTGCTTAACCTCATCCTACTGTGCTTGGGACTCTTGTCTTTCTGCACTGGAAACTCTAGGTGTGGGCTTGTGAGGGTCCTGAAAGCATCTCCTTTCCACAGGCCAAGCTGAAGAACATGGAGTCTTCCCTGCGGGATAAGGCCAAGGTTTTCGGTGCTGTACATCGCTCCTACGAGTCCATCTCCAAACACAACCAGGTGCGTGGTCCCTATGAGCAGGGAGGCAGTGGATCCAGACACACGTGTGCAAATACATGTGATTCGGAGAAAACTCCAGGAGCAAACTTGCCAGCAAAGTTTTCTAGTTGACAAGCAGGTATTCTTCATTGCCATGCTGGGAGACACTGGGGATAGCTCCACCTAACGTGCCTCTCTGTATTGCCACACAGGCCATCCTTATATAGTCATTTGGGCATACATAAATACAGAAATGTGGTGGTGGTCTTTGGGGGTCGTTTACTTCTTCCAACAATCTTCATAACTGCTGGCAGTCTTTGAAGCACCAGCTTAATTAACAACATTAAAGACATAGCAATCGTGCTGTCCCTCCAACCATCAACCAGTTTGACTGTGCCCATCCCCAGGTCCTGTTTTTCTATTGCTGTTCCCACACTTCCTGTACTAGTGTCCTGAGGACCCAAACCTATGTCAGTTACCTTCAAGTACCAGTTATTTTCCATTACAAAGCCACCAAACCCAGCCTTACCCAGAACTGATTACATTTGGTGCCTCCATGTCTCACATGCATACATGTGCACACATGCGTGCACACACCCTGAGCAGGAGTGCAGGTGACTGTGGTGAGGAACACTACACTACACTGGGGTGTTCCATCCCTGGGGGAGGAAGGACTTGAATGGAGACTTGAGGAGCAGGGTGATGGGGCTGTGCCTGCTGTAGCAGCAGGGATTGGGACCTGGGGAGGGCAGCGTGGTCTTTCTTGGAGCCCAGCGGGTCCCTGAGTGTGGAGCTGGTGGGAGGGCTCCAGAGAAGTGCTTATGGGGAGGCTGTTGTGAGCCCAGGGTAGCAGCATGCTCCGAAGGGAGGTGCTGACATCTCTGCACGGGGCAGGTGGAAGTGGTGAGGCTGGAGGAGCAGATCAGGAAGGAGTTTGAGAAGCTGCACGAGTTCCTGCGGGACGAGGAGCAGGCACTGCTGGCCCAGCTGCAGGAGGAGGCGCAGCACAAGCACAGCATCCTCGAGAGCAAGATGAAGCAGTTGGCGGACGAGGGCCTGGACCTGCTCAACGAAGCCTGCCGTCTCCAGGTGGACCTCAAGAAGGATGACTACACCTTCCTCATGGTAAAGTCCTGCTGGGGTGCTGCCCCATGCTTGGCATCTCTGCTGGGTGTGAGCAGGGTGCTGGGCGACTCTTTGGGTGTTTGCAAGCCCCTGTGAGCCCTTACAAGCCAGGGTCTGATGCCTGGTGTCTCCTTCTCTTTCAGACCCACAAGAACCGCAAGCGCAGGTAAGTCCTGGTCCCTGCTTTGTCCCCTGCCTGGTGACACAGGGTGCTCGGGGTGGCTGAGCCTCCATATCCCCTCCTTGGGAATGAATGGGATCTGCTGTCTGGCTGCAGAGCAAGATCTCTGCCCCCTCCAAGTTCCTTTTGTGTATCCCTCAGGTATGGGTGCTCCAGCTCAGGGGGTCCCCAGAGTCAGGCAGCGCTCTTGTGTGCCTCTGGGCAGGATGAAGGGCACATATATGGAAACAAAGCAGCATTGCAGATGTTGGAGGAAGCATTAAACTGTGATGTTTACAGGGATTTGGTGCTGGAAACTTGTGGGGTGAGAGCAAGGTCTGGGAGATGTGGGGTGCTGATGAGGAAGCTCTGGCTAAGATGTAGCTGCCAGGATACCCAGCGCAGTCCCTTCCTCCCTCCCTGACCCATCTCCATCTTTTGTCCCTGCCCTAGGATCGCCTGCACAGCTGAGGAGCCGGAGCCTGTGCAGTCAGGGATGCTTATCGATATCCCCAAGTACCTGGGTTCACTGCAGTACAATGTGTGGAAGAAGATGCTAGACATCATCACCGTAGGTGAGGTGCTGGGTCCCCTCCAAAGGATAGTCATCCCAGGGCTAAAGCAGCTTTTGTATGGGGCAGCCGAAAGGGTGGTGGGTGCTGAAGAGGAGCATGGAGCAGCCACGGCCATTGCTGGTGGGCCTGGGGAGCTGGGTTGAAGAGCATAAAGGATGCTCTGAGGCGCCTGCACCCCAAAAGGTGTGCATTTCCCCATAGTGAACTGGGTTAGGAAAGGATGGGTGAGTGGGTGGATGCATGGGTGGGTGCTTTCAGGGTTGTGGTCCCCCCCCATAAGCTCATCACTGCAGCAACCCGGGCTCCTAACACACATCCCCACCACAGTCCCCTTTAGCTTCAACCCCAACTCTGCGGCGGGCTGGCTCTCCGTGTCTGAGGACCTCACCAGTGTCACCAATGGGGGCTACAGGCTGCTGGTGGAGAACCCTGAGCGCTTCACCTCAGCCCCCTGCATCGTGGGCTCCTGTGGCTTCTCCACCGGCTTCCACACATGGGAGGTGGATCTGGGCACCATCAAGCACTGGAGGGTGGGGGTGGCCCGGCTGCGCGCTGGCAGCCACTGGACCTTCCATCATGATGCTCGCTCCGGCTTCTGGTACATCTACTGCCTGTCCAGGAAGGACAGTGAGTTGTGCCGAGCATCCAACATGGCACGGACAGCGACTGCGACGGGCAGCGTAAGGCGGATCCGCGTGGAGCTGGACTGCGATGAGGGAGAGCTCTCTTTCTACGATGCCGACCACAAGACCCACATCTACACCTTCCATGAGAAGTTCGGTGGCACTGTCTTCCCCTACTTCTACATTGGGGGTAGACCGGTGGGTGCGATGCCCAATTCCCTCCGCATCTGCCCCCTCCGGGTCCAAGTCCATGAGGATGTGCCTGTCTAGTGGCCACCATCTCCTGCCACTACTGCCTTACCTGTATTTGGGGTTCTCCTGGTGCTCTTTTAGCTTTCCTCAGGAAAAAAAGCCAGAACAGGACAAAAAGAAAGTATGGATGTACTGTCTCTGCTTTATTTTTTTTTTTTTCTCATTAATAAATGTTTTGCTCTTCTTTTGCATCTCTGTGTTCAAATCACTTTCATTCCTTTCTTGCCCTTCTCTCTCCTGCATCAAAGCTGGGAAGGCTTTGGGGAAGAGGTATTTCCCTGCCAGGGGACTGTAAAGAGGAAATTAAGTTATCCTGGGGCTCCTGATTCTCATACAAGTGCTGCAGCAGGCAGGGGTCCATGTGTCCCTGCTGTGGGTAAAGCAGGGGATGGTGGCCCTTGCCCCAGCACTGTGGGGAGAGAGGAATCCTGCACAACTTGGCTGGACTCAGACAGAAGCTTGTGTTTCCCCTCTATAAGGAAAAGTATTAGTGGGGACATCCTTGAGAGCAACAACCCATTCCCTCCAACCCTTACATCCATCACTTTACACCCCTTGAGGGGCTTTTCCATAAATCCAGCTCCCAGAGCAGGGTGCTTATGTGCAGTTGGGGTTTGGAGGTGGAGGAGGCTCAGAATTGGGATGGGGAGAGACAAAAAGCAGCCTCTACTGCACCTTGCTGGGCATGTCCTGACATTAATAGTTCCCAAAAGGCTTTTTGCTCCAGCCTGGTGAACCCTTGGGATTTGAAGGTGATGTCCTGGAGAAAGAGGGGATGCCTGAGGAGCTGAGCTGCCCTCACTGCCTGGTGCTGGCCCAGCCAGGACCTCACTGGCAGGATGCTGATATTAAGGGATGGTTTCCATGGTTTCTCACTATTTGCATAGAATGCTCCTTAGGAACAAGAGCTGGGGGTGGAAAAACAACAGGGAGAGTTGGAGGCGTGCTGTGTGGGGGCCACCCGGGGACTCCTCCGCCTTCCTTACCTCAGCTTATGTTATCTGTTTCCAACTGAACACCCCTGGATACCAGGAAAGGAGGAAAATGAGCGCAGGCATCCCATCTCCCACCCTGTGCCCTACCCTTATGCTGCTTATCACACCCTTACAAACCAGCCGTGTCTGGAAATTCAGGCATTCCACAGCCAGCTTAGGCACAAGCAAGGTGTTATTTGGGAACAACGAAAGTCAGTGGAGCTTTCTGGGCTGATGCGGCTGGAGCAGGAGGAGGCATTTCTCTTTGTTGTCCCTGAAGGGAACATTTCTCTCCTGTGGCTGCGAGTGCCAGAGCAGGTGCCCGGAGTGAAAACAGCAAGAAAAGGTGAAATGAAGCATCACTTTGCGCAGCGGAACAGAAGCATTTTGATTTTTTCCAAAGCCATTTGGTGAAAAATTGGTTTGCAGGAACAGATATGAATGAATAAACCAGTTGCATCCCGAAGGCTCTGCAGGTTGTGGTGCAATAAATGGTACCTGCATCTTCCCCTGGCTTGATTTCGTCCCACAGAAGCAGATAAATGGGTGATGCCTCCCCAGGACTGAGCATTCGCTGGCACACCCGATTTCATTTATTATGATTATAATGACGTTTATTGACTTAGCCTCATTTTTGGCTGCTCTTGCTGAGGGTGGAGCCCTTCAGCTGAACAGGATCCCCATCCCTATCTGCATCCCCATCCATCCCATCCTCATCCATCCTCCCTCTCCAAGTGGGATGGGTTCATGGATGTGTATGGGACTCCCTGGTATCAGGGTGGGGAAGAAGGAGTGAATCTAATCAGCGGAGGGCTGTGATTGCTGTACAGACCCCCCATCGGGCTGTACTGATCTCCCCTCCCAGTGTTTTTAGGACCGGATGATATTTCGGAGAGGCAGGCAGCTCTCCCATTGGCTCACAGCCCCGCGATGATGTAATTTCTGACCAATCCACGGGAGAACAGCACCTTTCC
>JASSUY010035173.1:0-12750 GCA_032466535.1 Forpus xanthops | reverse complement strand
ATCCATTTTCCCCTTCTTGAAAATGGGAGTTATATTTCCCTTTTTCCAGTCATTGAGAACTTCACCTGATTGCCAAGTTTTTTCAAATATGATGGACATTGGTTTAGCAACTTCATCTGCCAGGTCCTTCAGGACTCGCAGATGGATTTCATCAGGTCCCATGGACTTGTATATGATCAGGTTCCTAAGATGATCACAAACCAGATCCTCTCCTACACTGGGTCCAAGGACTTCATTCTCACTGTCCCTGTGTCTGCCATCCAAGACTTGGGTGGTGTGATCAGCGCATTTGTGAGTGAAGACCGAGGCAAAGAAGTTATTAAGAACCTCATCTCATTTTGAACTGAAACCTGTATTTTTTCCATTGTCTCCCAACACATTTATATACACAGGCTACACTGCAGTTTTCTTTTGGGGCATGGAGCAGAGATGATCAAAAAGGTTAATTTCTTCCTCACAATTTAAGCACAGAGGCCTCCTGTGCATGACCATGTAAATTCTAGATGTAAACATCACACACATGTTCCTTCAACAGAACTGGGTATCCTCCTACAGGCCATTTATGCAATTAATATAATCTGAGAAAGGATGGTATCAGGTTTGTAAAGCCTTGAATTGTGTCTAAAAATAATGGGGCTCTCCATCTGGATTCATTCTCTCTTAATGCTATAAATGTAGAATGAAAAGACATACACAGAGGTTCTGTAACACAAGACATGGATGTAAAATGTTAGTTTTGCTGGTTTAGTTGCTTAGTATTTCACGAAGTCATTAAAATATTACATTGTGGTGGGGCTGGAGCAACTTGGGTTTGAGATGGAAAAGAATCGCTAAGTCATAGTGAGAGGAAGAAGAGATGAAAAGCACTACAGCAGGGTGAAGCAGTGCTGGCTGGGAGAAGGACAAGGGGAATCGACAACCAAGTTTAAGGGGCTAGATGGACTGGAGGACCCAGAGTTCCACAGTATTTCAACTAAACAGAAATCACCACAGTCAAGGAGGTAAAGAGGCAGGCCTCCATAAGTGACCTCAAAGTTTCTGCTTCTAAGTCTCATGGAAAGCCAATGCCAACAACATGAACTTTTCAAACTTTCCACCTCAACCACTAGATTGCACCTCTTCCCAGAAACTGAAGGTCTAGTGTCTTAGATACTACTGCATTAGTACTTTTGACCAGACCTATGACAGTATATCATACATGAGCATTACACTTTCAGTCTGTAAGAAGTTAATACTGAGAACCACGTTCAGGTAAGTGGCACTCTTTCATTATTTCTTGGCGCATCCCTTGGCCTAAACGAGTATTTTTAAGAGCTAGCACACTTTTAATTCACTTTGTTATATCACAGCAGCTGTTCTTGTTAATATAACTGGGTGAAACCTTAAGTTTCTGCTAATGAGCTTATTAATAAAATATACTATATTAGAAAGGATAAAGAGTTCAATCGGACATTAATATTAATGTCTTACCAGACTTTCTGGCAGGAACTTTGGGATTATGTATTAATAAACGCTATCCACTTCCAAACATTTTACTTACCACTTCATTTACATAAATGTCAAACTAGAGTTTACCATATGTGCCGTTCCTTAAGAGAGAGGCACTGGCATCAAATTTTTTTGGGTCATAAATGGAACTGAAAACACAAAGCCCAATTAAAAATTAATAGCTATTTTAATCTTAAATGTTTTCAATAAAAGAGCTGTTACAGAGTTTCTGCTCTGCTGTGAGAGACAGCAACTGGATCAGTTACCTTGCTGTGAAATTCTTGGTATGGGGCTAAGCATTTCAACAAGGACAAAACCATGAAGGAGATGAAAAAAGTGCTTTTAGAAGACAGAAACTTCACTGCTTTATTACAAACAGAACATCATTTCTGCCTAAAACTTCAAGTTCCATGGCCACTACAACCTCAGAATTGCTTTGCTCTTTTTAATTACTGCATTACATCATTTAGGTAGCCTATACTGTGCTGCTTATCCCGGGCTATCAGTAATAACTCCAGAGTAATTGCCTTTCTCTCCCCTAAGGCATCTCTTTCTCTTAAAGATGTTCAAATTTGTACTATAATGAACCATTACATAGTTTTAGTTCATAGACACGTATTCTAAAAACAAAAACGAAACAGTAACACATATATTGTGAAAGATTACAAGAATTTATAAGGAGGAAGGAGTTCCAATGGCATTATCAAGAAAAATAAAAATGTACATGCATCTGTTTATCGCAGAAGCAGGGTGATAAATTCTGATCCAGCGTAAAAAAAAAGGCTCAAACCAATTGAAATGTGTGGAACACACTGCCAGAACTGTGGTGATTTAAAATAATGGGCAGGGTTGCTAAGGGGGAAAATACATTTAAAAACTAAAACAACCCACCCTGCAGTCTTTCTAAAAGAGACTGATTACTGAGAAACTGCTAATCTGATTCAGGTCAGACCATTCTACCTCGAGATAAATGCAGTGTAATACATGTATTCATACCTACTTGAGCAACCTGCCCTAACCGAAAGCGTCCCTGCCCGTGGCAGGGGGCTGGAACTGTAAGGTCCCTTTCAACCCACTCGGTAATTCTATGATATGCATGGCCTTTTCATAGTCTTCCTACCGTTGTAAACGTTAAAAAGCAGTACGCTTTAACAAAAGAACATGAGTGGGACAATAAACAATACATAATCCCAGCGGTCCCACAGTCCCTCAGCAGGGTCAGGGCCACCTCAGCGCTACCGCCCGCACTCCTGTCAGTACCGACACCGGGCCGGAACCGCCTTCCCCCGCTCCTAAACCGGACTCGGGGACTGAGGACGGAGAACCGACAAGCGTACCGCTCTCCTGCGAGGGTCAACTGCCGGTGCGCTGTCCCGCCGCCCTTCACCAGCCCGCCGTGCCTCACGGACTGCGCTGAACAGGCGCGGCGGCAAACATGGCGGCCGTGTGCCCGCCGGTCCGGGCAGAGCGCGGCATCCTCAGAGCCCCGCTGTGAGCGGTGCCTTGGCCTCCCCGCCACGGGAGCTCCCACTCACCGTCGCAGCGGATGGCTCCGCATCCCACCGGGAAGCGGGAAGGAGCCCGAGGATCCAGCTCCACCCGCCGAGCGCTCGGGGTGTGCCGAAGGGCGGGCGCTCTCTCCTCACGGGTGCCTGTCCCACTCGGCCGCCGCCTGCTCCCGCTGTGATCTTCCCCTTAGGTGAGCTGCCCGCTCCCGCTGCGAGCCTCCGGGCCGCTCGTCCTCGGAGCTCCCTTCCAACGGTGTCCCTTTGACCCTAACGCCGCCATGACCCCGAGGGTCTCTCGCTCCTTCACACGGGTGACGGCTGCCGGGGGACAGTGAAGGGACGGGGCGGTGTAGCCGGCAGAGCCGCCACCACAGGGGGTTATGTCGGCCCGGGGCTCGTTGGTAACCCGGTGGCTGTGGGGAGGTGGACGAGAGCCCCGATTGCCACCATGGTGGTAGTTCGTTCGGGCTCTTGTCAGCTCTCGGGTAAACGTTAGGTGGAGCCCCATCCCTTCCCTCAGCTTAGGCTGCTATGGTGGTTCTTCACTCGGCCGCTGCGGTGGGTTTCCCCTCTCCGGATGTTTAGTGTCGGAGCGGCAGGTTTGATTGTCTTGCTTTGAACAGGATTCGGTGCCATAACCCCTCATTAGTCTCTTTTAAAAATAGGTTAAATGACTGATGGGTTCCCTGCTGAAACGTGAAGGTGACATCGCGTGCCTTTAAAAGTAACTTCCTGTCATGGAAGACGCTGAGGTAATAATAGCGCTTCACGTTTTTAATACAGATGTTCAGTCGCAAATGTCTCTTGGAAATGCTGGGTAATTAAACTGTCAAGCACGGAGTGAGCACAAGAATACCTTCACTGAAAGCATCAACTTCTGGGATCAAACTAAGGGAAAATCTTAAAAAGTAATACTTCCTAAGTGAAGATAAGATTGTAGAACCAAGCTATTATGTAAGCATATTACCATATTCATCAAATGAATAATGAAAAATTATTCATCAGGACCTATAGGGACAGCACAAGGGGAATGGCTTTAACTGCCAGAGGGGAGACTGAGATGAGCTCTAAGGCAGAAGCTGTTCCCTGTGAGGGTGCTGAGGCGCTGGCACAGGGTGCCCAGAGAAGCTGTGGCTGCCCCGTGTCTGGCAGTGTTCAAGGCCAGGTTGGACACAGGGGCTTGGAGCAACCTGCTCTAGTGGAAGGTGTCCCTGCCTCTGGCAGGGAATTGGAACTGAATGAGCGTTAAGGTCCAATCCAACACGAACCAGATCGTGAGTATATGGTGTTCTATTCAAAGCACTGTGGGTAGCATAAATGGCCATATCAGCCACACAGAATGAATGGTCCTATTTAGAAACTGCTTCCAGCCTCAGGCATGGAAAAACCCTGTCCTGTTGCTTTCAATAATGCTTATGCCAAGCAGAACTTGCAGGATTTTACTGAGTTAGGCAAAGTTTAATACGTTCAGATACATTTAATATATCAAAATAGCAAGAACAAGCACTCAGTAGGAGCAGAAAGTGGGTGTGTGATTCAGAAATGTTGGCCGGCAGGTTTTTTAATTTCTGTGGTCATAAGTAGCCCGCAGGAGTTCAGAATTACATTCTGCCTCCCAGGTATTACTCATTTTATTAAAGTATTTATTAAAGGTGTTAGTTAACCATACTCAAAGCAATACTGTAACAAAGAAAGCTCGACCTTGGGCAGATGCTTAGCAACTTCACACTGAAGGTTGTAAGGTTGTAAGCACAGTGAGGTTGTCAGTTTCTGTATTCGAAATAAAATGATGGATTTGACCAAAGTCCTTTAAGTGGCCAAGGAATAAAAGGACTGTGAGCTCCAGGAAGACCTTAGAGCAGCGCCCAGTGACTAAAGGGACTACAAGAAACCTGGAGAGGGGCTTTGGACAAGGCCTGTGAGAACAGAACAAGAGAGAATGGCTTTAACCTGCCAGAGGGGAGACTGAGATGAGCTCTTAGGCAAAAGTTCTTCCCTGTGAGGGTGCTGAGGAGCTAGCATAGGGTGCCCAGAGAGGCTCTGTCTGCCCCATCCCTGGCAGTGTTCAAGGTCAGGCTGGACGTTTCTTGGAGCACCTGCTCTAGTGGAAGGTGTCCCTGCCTCTGGCACAGGGTTGGAACTGGATGAGCTTCAAGGTCCCTTCCAGCACAAACCAATCTGTGATTATATGATTCTTCCCATTCAGCCCCTGTAACTTTACACTGCTGTTCTACTCTTTCTCCTGAGCAAGAAGAAATATTTACCAGATACTTTGCTGGTAAGCTTTTCCTACCCAAAGACTCATATTTCTTTCGGCATATTTTCCAGGGGCTGTGAAGCAGATGTCAGAGGGCGTCCTGTAATCAACCTGGTTGTGTCACAGCACAGAAAAAGCACTGTTGTTTTGTTTTGAGGATCTGAGCAGCACTTAGATGGCCTTCCTTTTGCAGGCTGAGCTCTGTGAACAGTTCTCTGTCAACATGTAGAGTTGTTTCTGAAGACTTGAGGGCTTATCACAGAACCAGCTTTTCCTTGTGCTTGTGTGCATGCATACGCACTATTTTAGGGCTATTTTCACAGCTGGTGTTCAACCATGATCCTGTAAATATAATTGAAATTAGCTTCATTTTGCTTTGTCTTTTATTGCATTCCAGTTTATGCCAAACTCTACAGGAAAACAAAGCTTTCAGAATAGTTGAAAAGTTTCCAATTTAACAGTATTCCTGAAAAAATAAAAAAACCCAAACAGTGTTTACTGGCTTGGCATCTTCATGGGCATTTTATTCTTTATCTGACCTCCTTTTCATTTAAAAATGACTACTCGTGAACAAAGTACTTTTCAGCCTGTATGCTTCCCAAAGACTATTCTTATAGGTGCCAACCATTCCTTTTCCTACATTTGTTTTTACTGATAACATTCTTTTTTATTTCTGGAACAATTACTTATTTTCACCTTCACAACATCACCTTCAGCCATGGATATAGAGAGTGCTGTACTAGACCTTGTCTGATTGTATCTGCAGTAAAACCAGTCAATGGAGTCAGCTAAATAGTGCCTGAAGAATTAAAGTTGTGCCTATAGAAATAGCTGTCTGTGTGCTATTTAGTGCAAATTTTAAGGGCATAAGTAAAATTGAAGCAATACATTATTGTTCTGCCTGGCTTCTGCACTCTGACTTGAATTTTTATATGCTGTGATGTGCCTAGGAGAATCTAAAATTATTTCCTTATTAATAATTGCTCTGTATTTAGTGCAGTGTAAATAAGAGTAGTCTGTAGCAAATTTTGGAGGTTTGGAAAACTCTGAAAAGAGAGGTTTGTAAAAGCTGTATCTTCATGAAAAGAAATTGCTCCAAATGCACTCATTATTGCTTCACCATTGTATTAACGGCACAAAGAGGCAGAGTCATTATTCAGTATAATAGGAAAAAAGATTACTTTGTGGGTTTATACCTTTATATCTGTGCAGCAGGAGAAATCATGATGGTACAGGAGGAGCCATTTTCTACTTCCAGTGTTTCTTTATAGAGTTTTTAATCTGTTTTTGCTTACCTGTTTTGCTCTGGATCCTTTCTTTTTCTTACATGTTGCATAAGTATGTAGTCCTGATACACTTCTAGATTCTGCTTTATGTTCAATTCAGATACATTTGGCTTTCTTTGTAGTGCATGTAGTACTTTGTTTTCCATGGCTGTATCTGAGAATATCTATACAAATTAATTTTGATAACTTTCAATAGTTTAGAGGATGGATGTTACCAAAGGTTATTTGTGTGGGCAGGCAGGACCTACTCTTACATCCAGGTTAACCAAGCAGAAGGCAGCTCTGACCTAAAGGCAGACAGCCTGTCTGCTCTGGTTTTGAGCCAATAATGTCTCTCTTTTCTCAGGGTGGCACTCCATTATTGTTACTGTATAGCTTCCACACTGGTATTGCCTCAGATCTCGGGAGTTTTGTGTGCATCTGAAAAGCTCAAGTCTGCCTTTCGCTGCTTGTGTATAAGATTTTCTTCCAGAACAGTTCAAATTTGAACCCTTTTTGAATAAGAATCTTACCTTACCCAACTTAGCCTTATACCACCTGAGCCAACAACAAAGCTTGTTCAGTAAATCCGGGGTCTTATTTATGTGTTACTCATATGTGTTGACTGAAATATTTTTTCATTCACAGTATTAGTACTCTTAGGACACTGCAGTTAACTGAGATCGAGTGGTAAGCTATTTGTCTTATTTAAAATTGCAGTTCTCTAAACCAAATCTTCAACATCTCTGAGGGGGTCCTCTGTAGACAGCAGGTTTATCCATATGTCAGTATATTACCTATTTTGATCCAATTTCTTGTAATGATACACAAGCAGAACAAAACTGCTATTTTATTACTAGCCAGTCTAAAAGGAAAGCTTTCACTGTTGTAAATTACCTGATGGGATTTACAGCTCTTTCTTTACACCTGATGATGCACAGCCTTTTTGGACTACTAACAGAGACCAGTCCTGCTGATTTTTCATCAAGGAAGAAGTTGACCATTTCCTCAAAATACTACTGTGAATATTCTGCTTTGCAGTATTTCTATATGAATAAAAGCCTCTGATAGATGTGCTTGTGACAGCAAAAAAGTACCTGACCAATACAGTGTTAGAAATTCTGTGAAACTGAGCCAGTAAACCTTGTAAAGAGCAAAAAAAGTCTAAAATGTTTGATTTCTAGGACTGTGAAAAGAAAATCCTATTGCAAGTTGAAGCTGAATGGTATATAATCATCTTGAAAGGCAGACAATAATTTCACCACCAGCTTTTGGGATTTTCCAGGGTAGCTGTGCTTTTAAAGCGGAAAGTTTTCTTAATCTGTTGCCATATTTTTTTTTCTAACTTACTAACCTTTCATCTCAAGCAGCCTGTGGTTTTGAACTTTTAACTATCCAACTAAACTGAATTTCACCCTGAAACTTAGATAACCAAGTTATATATTAAGTATTACTTCAACTTATTTCCCTAATAGGGTTTTTCCTAACAGCACGCAACTCCTTTAAAAATATTAGTCAGCAAGCTGATAGATTATTTTGCTACTTTTCTCCTTCAGTTGTGCATTGGCTATAGTCAAGCAGTCTCTTCAGATTTTGTCTCTGCACTCCAAAAATGCCTGATTCAATCTCACAAAATATTAGACTTTTAACAGAGTTGGGGGCCCTGCCTAGTGATGGAAAAAGGGACTTCAGGAAGTCATTTCAGCTTTTTGTTTGCCTGCAATTTGTTGTGGCTGAATGGCTAGTAGAATATGCCACTTAGTATTACTTCTGCTCTTTCACTGTATAGTTTGGAAGGATATATTGATACTCACACATAAAAGCAGCACATGTGATTTTCAAAACCACTGTCTTTGTGTTGCCTTTATTCTGTTCTCCTTAGACCAGTGAGACAGAGGTTGTCATTGGTTTGAAATGGTTTGTGCCCAAATGACTGTTCTTGAAAACCCAAGCTGTAAAAATTATTTTTCTGAAAAGACCAGTGTGTGTAAATTTGTAATGGATTGTGTGATAATTTGTGAAAGGGAAACATACTAGCTTCTATACATGTACCAAATGAACAAGAACATAACTGAACCAAGTTAATACCGGTTGAAAGTTAGTCTCCTAAACAGAGCACCTGACTTGGTTTGGGAAGTGAATGGTACTGCTTCCCTACCTTATCAAAATTCATTATTATGATGCATCTTATAATTAAGTAAAGCTATTTTAAATAGTAATACTGAATATAGTGATTTGGATGTAGAAGCAGTTACATTTTATCAAAGACTGTAGTATTCATTCAGTTCTGGTTATAAAACAGCATGAAAGGCAATGAAATGTTTCTCTGCTTCAGGAAGAATGCAGGCAGGCTTTATACAGTTAATTAGATACAGGATACCACTCAGCTTCCTGGTATTTTTGCTACATTCAGAACATCCACCAAATTGCACTGAAAAGGTCACATCTGTTTATCCGGAGCAAGATATGTTCCATAATTGATTGAAAAGAATGGTATAAGCCAAGTGGCAATGCAGTAACAGTGCCCTGAGCAAACCCAATGCAGAAGTAAACGCAATTTCAAGAAGCTCTCTCAGGAACAAGCAGTCTCAGTGAACCCACGTGTACATGGTTTGAAGTCTCTAAGGAACTTCCAGATCTTTATTACTCAGGTAGCAAATAGATAAAAGACTGAAAGCTCCCAGCTTGAGCCAAACTCAGCAGCCATGTTCCTTGGTAAAGCCACTGTGAGCACTTTCAATACTGGAATGGGGAAGCTGACATTTCAAAGCCCACTTATGTCAGCCGCTTGAGGCATTCAAACTTTATCTTTGGCTACAGCCTGCCAAGGCAGATATGCCCCTTTCAGACAATGGCTATCACTGGTCTAAGAAGCAATGTGATGACTGGAGGTAGGGCAGTCTCACTAAAGGGGGTGGAAGAATGACCACAGTGCTCCAGGGACTTGGAGCAAACTGCTGTAGTAGAATGGCTCCCTGCCCATGGCAGAGGGTTGGAACTGGATGGGTTTTGAGGCCCCTTCCAACCCAAACCATGCCATGAAACTGTGATTAATACAGGGTGGTAAAGCAAATTGAGAGTTTGACCATCTTCCTCTCATAGCATAACTGCGGTGAGCCTTGTAATAATCAGCTTTCTCCATTTTTGGGGGGAAAAAGTGACTAGAGCAGAATAGAGCCAAGATAACTCTCACAGACCTACTGTGGGGAAGTGAAAAGCATTACTGCTACAATAACATCACTGTTAAATATTTCTGTTTATCTGATAGGATTGTTATTTTTAAGTTAAAGAGCTTTTTTGTGTAATCTTTGATTCTTCCAGAGACTCCCATCTTATAACTACTTTTTCCCTCACCTAACAGCAGACATGAGCAGATCCTGTAATGCTAAATGCATTCACAGTAATAAATGGCATTATAAAAACTGACTTTAATCAGGGATAAAAGCATCTGTTGTGGTGCTGAACATTTTTTCATGGTCAGTTCTTTACAAAACAGTATTTTTCGTTTTACAAGGGAAGGGTGTTTTTTTTAAGGTCTCTGTCCCCCCCATGCTCCCTTGAAAGCTAAAAATAAACTTTGTTCTCTTCAGTGTTTTCGATGTAACTGTGATGCATCATGTCTCTGCAGAGCAATTCTGTCAGTGATGCATGAGACAAAGTAGCATCCAAGCCATTCTTTCAAGTTTCCATTTGGTCAAAATGCCAGCAGTCAATGTACCTGTTTTTGTCATTAGTTGAAACAGACAGGAACTGTTGTTTTTTTTTTTATCCTTGACCTGAATACGTTTTGTAATCAAATGTTCCTTTAAAGCTGGGAAATTACATTAACATCAGAAAAAAAAAAAAAAAAAAGAAAAAGGCAGAATTTCTCTTTTAGGCACTGCCATATGTCTTTCCAGGTGGAAATACAACAGGGTGCATTAAAGGAAGGATTGTGGAAGGGCCCTGTTGTGCTTGGCTTTTGGAAAGCGTATGGTGCAGTAATATTCCAGTTCTGACTGTAAATTTTCCTTCTTTTGTCTTCTCTGGGAAGTCATTCTAATACATATTCAACTATTCTGCTTGTGCTAGGAATAGATTGCTCCTCTGTCTTCAAAACTACGTGTTAGATCAGGTCCCACTTCAGAGAGATCTCTGGAAGAAACACAGAGAAGGTATGAAAAATTTCCTCACGAATTGTCTGAATCACTGTTGCAATGTAGAAAAGGTTACAGAAGCTTGGATTTCAGTTGCCTGAATGGAGATGTTAGGATGCTGAAATTCCAAGAGAAGGAATCTATCCCCGTCTTAAAGCAGTAGCTACTCCAAAGGAAAATAGTGCTGGTCTTCAGCCAATTTTTTTTTTGCCCCTGCAGTAATGCTGAGCTCAGCTGTGTTGGTCTCAGGGCTTCCTTGCTAGCCTTTTAGGTGACTGTGTGGAAATTGTTGAATGTCAGAATTTATTATTTATTAAGTTTCTCAGTGCGCTCTTCAGGGCATGGTGCTGCAGAAGTGTTAGCAAAACCTGAGTTCCTATTATCCTGCTGTTCTGTGCTTGGCCAGGCATGCCTAGGAATACACAGCAAGCTTCACATCCCCAGGGCCTTCATTTGTGTGAAATCCAGTGAAATGCTTCAGATACATAGAATCATAGAATCCCAGACTGGTTTGTGTTAGAAAGGACCTTAAAACTCATCTATTTCCAATCCCCTGCCAGAGAACCTTCCACTAGAGGAGGTTGCTCCAAGCTCCATCCAACCTGGCCCTGAACACTGTAGCAATGGGGCAGCCGCAGCTTCTCTGGGCACCCTGTGCCAGCACCTCAGCACCCTCACAGGGAACAGCTTCTGCCCAAGATCTTATCTCAGTCTCCCCTCTGGCAGGTTAAAGCCATTCCCTCTTGTCCTGTCCCTGCAGACCCTTGTCCAAAGCCCCTCTCCAGGTTTCTTGTAGCCCCTTTAGTCACTGAGAGCTGCTCTAAGGTCATCCTAGAGCTGTATGTTTCTGTAAGTATAAATACATTAAAGAGTAAAAGTGCAGGGAGAAACTTGTATAGCAAACCTTCACAATTCTTATAAGCCCTAACTTTTTAATGAGAAATTTTGAGAAACATTCCCATAAACTGTGAAGTTCTGAGTTTGCCTTTATTCTAAGGTAAGCTTGTTAGGGGCCAAAGGGAGCTCCTTATGAGCACCATCTCTTCTCCATGAAGTACATACATGGGTGGCAGAAAAACATTTTATCCCCTCCTATTCCCTGTTCTCCCAGGGAATCCTGGAAATTTGCCTGATTTGGGAGTTTTAGCCTACCAGTAAGAAAGTTGCTGCAGAGAATGGTCATTAATTTCACCATATTAAGAGTCCAGATTTAGTAGGGGTGTGTTTTAAACAGAATGAGTTTCCCAGAGCTTGGGGAGAGCACTTTCTAAGTGTCAGTGTCAAGTAAACATGCAGCGACACAATACAGAGATTGCAAATTGTACCAGCAATAGGGAAATCCAGTGATGTAACTTCTTGCCTGTTAGCTTATTTATGTGAGCGATCTAACCAAGCTCATACATTCATCCAGCTTTAAAACTTCAAAACTGATTTGAGGTGTAAAATGTGATGGAGAGTTGATAAGGCAGGCACATTGCTCCAGATGTCATCTTCAGTCTGCTGTTACAGTTCAGTCCTGCTGAAGATCTACCTGGAGGTATTTAGCAAGAGCAGATCTGCTTTGTGCTATGTATTAAACACTAGTAGGCAGTGCTGGCCTCAATTAGCTCTTAAGCTAATAGCCCAAATGCTGCAAATTTCAACCTGTTTCATGTTACCACTGTACGCATGTGAGTGTCCCCAAACAGGCCAGTGTCTGAGTCAAGTTACTCTTAAGAGTGTTTGCAGGATTAACCTGTATATTCAGCATTTAACTCAAAATTATGCAGGAAATAATCTTTCTGTCCTTTTTCTTTTTAGCAGTCGTAGCTGTAAAAAGTTGCATTGATTTACTATTTTAGATTTAGAACCTTGTTCACCTTTAAAAAAAAGTAACCTCTTCAAACACAGCATGATAGTAGAAATGCTTCTTAGAGAAGTTTTATTGGCTGCAAGGGATTTCAGTGCCACTGGCACATCTGGAACAGCTTTTTAAAGTCAAGCATTTAGCTCAAGAGTGAGGCTTCCCCCAACACAAACAGCTGTTTCTTATCACATAAGAGAGAAAAGCTGCAAAAGGAAATAAAGTACAGAATGAAAAAAATTGCTGCTCCCTG
>JASSUY010035172.1:0-33960 GCA_032466535.1 Forpus xanthops | reverse complement strand
TCAACCTGTGGGAGTTGCATTCTTTGGATTCTCCTTCCCATTTCCCCGGGACTGGGGAAGAAAGAGGGGGGAGGGGGGTGCACAGAACTGTTTGAGGGGCCTCAAACTACGACACACACACATCCAGTTCAGCTATTGCTCATCTCATTGATCAGCTCCAACAGGACAGACAATCTGATGTTCCCATTGCATTACACAAGTTTGTAGCACCGTTGTCATCAAGGTTGGTAATAGCAGGAGGGTTGATTCAACAGGACACTAACACATGATTTTAGAGTTGTCAGTTCTAGTTTCTCCTGCATCACAGGCTCTGTATTATGAAGCATCTATGTTTAAAAAAACTCAAAAGAAAGATTATTGTTCCTCTTTCCACTGGAGTGTAAAAGGAAGAACAAGTGATGGTCCACATTGTGCAGGTACACAGTGATGAGGGCCAAGCAAGCACCCTCAGTGCACCCTCAGTAAGCACACTCAGTTGTTCACTACTTTCTGTTCTTACAAACGCAAGTCGTTTTAATATTCACACACTTAAGATTTACCTCAATGCTAAGAAGTGTGTTCATCTACAAGGTCTGGGTGGCCTCAGAGTAAGCTGAAAATTCATTTAAAAATCAGTAACTTGCATATTTTATGTACTTAGTCTACCAACTTCCAAAAACTCTTGTTTTCCTCTTTCCCAGAATTATCAAAAGCCTGGTGTGTTTAAAGATCACACCATATGCTCAGAGGTTTTCTTCCTTAACATGTGGTCTCTCTGCTAGTGCCCCCATTCCACTGAGTACTCTTCTCCAACATCCTCCTGCTAGGCCCAGCTGTAGCACGAAAACACTTGCTTCCCTGAAGCACAAAGGCATCATAGGACCAGCAATACATTGTTTTGGTCCTGCCCAGGCCAGATTGAGCTTCAGAGATCAAAACAAACTTTCAATATCATATCAGGCAGCTTGCTGTGGTTCTCAGAGCCATGAGTCTCTCTTGGGAATCTACTTCTGGTACAAATTTCCCCATGGGTGTATTGCCTACACAGGAAATATAGAATTACAAAAAGTGCAATTAAAAATTACTTTTTGATAAAATAAAAATAAATATATTTAATAGCATAAAATTAAAAGAAAGCAAATAATTCTGCAAATCATTGGTTTGCAGGAGTTTTCACCAAGGGAAGTCATTGATAACTGTGTAAAGCGCATATAAAACACTTTTTATACTAGAAAAGCTACATTTTACACTTCACAATCACTTTATTGCACTTTATATTCTTCATATGTTGTAATGTAGATTAATATCAATAATCACATATTCTAAGTTACTTTTCGCAAGAAAAATATGATATATCTCTCCTACAGGCATGAGAACTTTTGTGAGATACCGTAACTTCTGGGGTTTCCTAGCTTTTCAATGCTTCATCTCACATGCATCAGACTGTGAACGTACTGCAGTCTTAATGGTGATAGGAGGTGAGGGGGTTCTGGGTTTGTTTGGTCCTCTTCTTACGAGATGGGGATTTGTTAATTCTCATTTTACATGTAATATCATAAGCAAAAAATAAGGAAATAAGAAAATCTGGTGCCATTTCTAAATTTGACCTATTCTCACACTTTTCATAATTTTTATTCCATACAAATTCTGTGGGTAACTTTCTTGCCGTGAGTCTCCTCAGCTGACATCACTCATACATTGCATTTTTCTTCCTTTAAAACGATTTGTATCTCACAACCTGTAATCTTTTTTGACTTTCCCAGAGTTTGGTTCCTCTTTGAAATGGCGAGCATACCTGTTAGTCATGCTGTCATGTTTTAAGTCCAGCTGGTAATTCGGTATAATCTCACTCTCTCCTTTCCTCCCCCCACTCCCAGAGGGATGGGAAGGAGAATTGGAAGAATGGAACTCCCACGGGTTGAGATAAGAACAGTCCAGTAACTGAGGTATAACACAAACCACTACTGTTACCACCAATAATAATAATGATAAGAGAAATAATATGGGAAGAAAAAACAACCACTCACCACCCACCCATCAATACCCAGTCCAACCCAAGCAGTGGTCTCCATCTTCTGGGTAACTGCCCCCAGTTTATATACTGGGCATGACGTACAGGAGTATGAAATACCTCTTTGGTCAGTTTGGATCAGGTGTCCTGTCTGTGCCTACTCCCGGCTTCCCCTCTCCCCAGCAGAGCATGAGACACAGCAAATCCTTGGTCAGAGTAAACATTACTGAGCAGCCACTGAGAACATCAGTGTTATGAGTGCTGTTCCCAGGCTGAAAGTCAAAAAACACAGCACTGCACCAGCTAATAAGAAGGAGAAAAATGACTGCCACTGCTGAACCCAGGACGCATACACACAAGGTGATGCAGACGTATTACAGGCTTAGTGAGGTTCTTATATGAAATACAGGTAAAGCTTACATGATATAAATGTGTACCACACACTAATTCAGTGGGGCATCGCATGCACAGGCTGTTTATCCGTTTAAGCATGTGCTTAAGCACCACATTATACCTGGTCCTTTCGCAGCAAAATGGAAATGTTTCCTTTTCCTGTGCATTCTCACTTAATTTCCATTCCTTCACCCATCATTTCTTCAGAAGGCACTACTGAGCCAGGCTTGAATACGAGCAAAAATGGAGCTAAAGCAGAGCAAAGTGAAGGTCCATAAAGAGACTTCCGAAATGTCAAGGGTCTTGTGGCTAGTTCCTGGCTCCTGAATTTTGTTATCTAGTGGTTGGAATGATCTTCTAAAGAACCTGCCATTCTTCGCCACATTCATAGAATGAGTTGAAGAGCAGTATAGAAACACCTGAACTAGTAAAGACACCATGCATTATTTACCTATTTGTAGATAACATCAGTTCCCAAGAACTGGCTTGATATAGAAGTCATTTGCAACCAGATCTAGAGGCATTTAATTTTAATCCATTCCTGGGCTGCTGAGACCACCACAGAGTTGTAGCTCACCAAGTGGATACGCTAGCTTGATCTTCATGCGTTCTCTTCTCACACAAGGTCAAACACATACAGAGGCATCTGACCATGGCTTACCAAAGTAAGCTTACTGGTGAGATGTGAATTATTTTGAGATGCCACAGGCAGCATCATATACACCTGGCAGCACAAGTTTGGAAACCTCTCAAAATCATAGAATCATAGAACGGTTTGGGTTGGAAAGCACCTTAAGATCATCTACTTCTAAACCCCGAATAATGGCATTAAAGTCCTCTTCTGGTCAAGACAATTTCCCATACCCTTAAATTTCATTTCCAGAGAGAGATATCCCAGGTAGCTGCATGCTCACAAACAGAAGATAGCCTTTCTGAAGCATCTCTCAGTAGAGTCTTCTCTTGGGCAGCTGTTTAAACCTGTTCTTTCAAGCAAGGTTGTGGGTTGGGTTTGTTTTTTTGGTTTTTTTTTTGGCTTTTTTTTTGTGTTTGGGCCACTGACAGCATGTGATTTCATTCAACATGTGAGTAAAATTGTGAGGTTTGGGTCTTCCTTGTGTGAACTCCCTGCCCACCCACCCCATTGTTTCCGAGAAAGAGAAGCTGAAAATGGCTGCTCGAGATTTTCCTTTCTGTTGAACTGAAAATGAGAGCAAAGCGAAGACTTTCTGAGCTCAGCTGCGCTTTCCCAATCAATAAAAGCTGATCAAGAGCCCAAAATGCTCTGCACACAGCTACAACCCTGCATTTCCTGTCACTGCCTGAGGTGAAACCTTCCATTGCCTGCTGCAATGATTCATTTCCAAAATTTCAGTTGAGTTATCACAACTGCATGTGATCTCTGATTTCCACACGTGCCTTTTCCCCACACTTGCTTTCTTTTATTCTTTTTCAATTAAAATGTGACTCACTGCAACTGAATTTTGTCAGAGCCCATCAACCCTGATCCTCTTCCTCCCCAAACTCTGCTCCTAATGCACCCACCACAGATTTCATGTCAAACTTTGATATTTGGTGCTGTCATTTCATTGGATATGCCTTCAGCTTCCAGCAACCGAATTCAGAGGGTCTCTGTTGAGCCACGTGCTGTACAAGTATAATGAGACCTTTGCCCGGGAGCTACATTTTAAAAAGGTCTTTCAGTCTTTTAGAGATACCCTCTTTTTATCTTATGTTTCTCTTGCTGGTGCTCTCTCATCAAAGCATTAGCCTGGCTGCAAATTTGCCTTTAGTCACCATCACAGCAAACTGGCTTGTCTTAGTAGGCAACCACTGTGGATTTATACTGGGGGTCACTGACAGCTGGACATCCTCCCCTCTTCCACTCATTAAAAATTAGTCATGATGAAATGCTGTGATA
The DNA here is from genome assembly GCA_032466535.1 of Forpus xanthops. Classification (NCBI taxonomy): domain Eukaryota; kingdom Metazoa; phylum Chordata; class Aves; order Psittaciformes; family Psittacidae; genus Forpus; species Forpus xanthops. Next base: position 29,659 of record JASSUY010035172.1, on the reverse strand, counting down.
GGCGCAATAAAAAAAATCCTGTGAGGTTAGAGATCCAATAAGCCTTCCTCCGTTGTGTGATACTACCTGCTTTGAGGGACTTTAATTACTAATTAGCTATGCTGTGCATTTGGTTTGTTATATTCATCCCTGCTTTCTGCTGGGATTTTAGCATCTGCTGGGGAGGAAACCTTGGAAGAGAGCCAAAAAGCTGCAGTAAGAGGTGTCAGCAATGCTCTTTTCAAGTCAGAACCGGAATACTGCCACCATTTGATGGTAGGTACCCCACTGTGATACTGCCTTGGACCACATCCTGGGAATGTGACACCGTGTGTGGCCATCAGAGCTTGGAAGTCCTAATAATGAACTGCAGAATTCAGCAAAATTTCAACAGGCTAAGCAAAACCAAAATGTTTTTATTAAAAAAATCTTCTTATACATTTTTTTATCCAACTAAGAGACTACCAAGGAATCCTTAACTTGAGCACCCTTGGGTGAACTCTTTCTCATAAACAAAAGCCTCCCACTTTCCCTATCAGAAGTGATCTTTACTTTAAGAGATAACAGGCAACAGCCCAGCCTACAGGCAGCCATATACTGGTGGTGGAACTAATTGATGCAAATGGCTCCAGGGTGTCTGGCAGAGGATCTCCCAAAGATCATAGAATCATAGAATAGTACTGCCCTCATCATCTACACTGCAGCATAGTTTTGTTAAAGAAATAGGTTACCTTCTCTAGGCTCCCCTTAAGGAGAGTCTAAAGACTGAGAAGTCAGCATCAAACTCTAGTACTCAATATTTGAAAACTGAAGGTAGCTACTGTTAGCATCTTAAACATTTCAGTCAAGCTCTAATAATAGGTTTTCCCACATGAAAGGATAAATGATTCTGTGTGCCAGAGATTATGTCTTCACTTCAGAATTAATTCAGATGAAGCAGTTGTCTCTTCTTCCTTCTGGTTCATAGACAAGCACCAAATCAGAGGTGTGTTTTCCATTCTGAGTGGGATTACAAATTAAAGCTCAGGATGTGTTTTCACAGGGGCTGACACCCTCAGTCTTGAAGATGTGGCCACAGCATTTCAATGCTGAGTTCCCCAGTGTTTTCCCACACCATTCTGTGCCCAGAAAATCACTCTAATTTACATACACTCACATGGATGGGGCTATGTCTACACCATCATCTCACTCCTTGCCTCACCCGTGAGCATGATTCACTGATCCTCTGTGTCGCATGAACATTGTTTCACTCCCACGCCATTTCTGGAAAGAGCTAGGTAGCTCCTTTGAAGGAAAAATCAAAGTATTTTGTCTTAGATATCCTACTATGGAAATATCTCCCAGTGGACACTGTGGGCAGGAATGCATCTGACTTGCATTCCTCTGTTATGCAGAGGCCTCTAGCATTTTCCCTTCAGGCTTTGCAAAGTCAAGCACTCCAGCCTTGTCATATTATGCATACAAGACCCAAAATGTAAAATCTCAGATTCATTGAGGTCCTTTCCAACCCTAACTATTCTATGATTCTACGATTCTACGAAAACACCAAGCAGCAGGACTACAGCACAACTCACATCTTGAATTGAAAGGAGCAGACCAAAAACTACAGCTACGTCTTAGGGGAAAAAGGACATAGGGCTAAGTGTGGTAAGGAGAGGAGCTACCCTGCTGTCAAGGAAGCCAGCCTTCCTAGTGTGAATGCTGCTACTAGTGGTTGCATTCACCAGGGAAGATACAGCCAGACTAACACCATTTAATGCAGTAAAAAGAATTACATGATATTACTTTGATTGTTTTTGAGATGGACACAAGTGCATGCAATCCTTTTGTGAAAATGAGTACAGAATATGGCCACGGTTTGGTAACTTGAGTTTAGATGCTCACAGAATTCAACCACATTTTTACAACAAAGATCTTCCTATGTGACTGAAAGCGATCCTCAAATGCTCCCAGGTTGGAACTTTGTCATGAGTAAAATATGACAGATTCCTTAGATAATGATTTTGCTTAGGGGAAAGGACATTGGTTCTCCCTCATGAATCAGTGCTTTTGGTTTTTGTTGGTTTTCACCTGTGAAGTTTTTTTCTGGTCTATTATACAGACAATCAACTTTGCAGACAGCAGAAGCCAGGAAGGTCTGTTACATAGAGAAGTGACTCTAGTCTTGTTTTGAATGTGAATTTTCTTCCATGGTGGTCTAATATTCAAGAACAAGTTTATGCATTGTGGCTCAATTAACTTTGCAAGATTAACCTTAATTTGATACCTCTTACCTGCAGTGAAAACATAAACAACAACAGTTGTCAATCTACCTACAGCTAACATGTAGGTTAGCTGTAGGTATATTGAAAGCTGGTTATGACAACATGTCATAACCAGCTTCCATACACAGGATCTCCCCAGCTGGTACTGAGGACCTGATTCAAGAAGAGCCATGAGATTCAAATCTAGGTAAAGTATGATTAGGCAGCTGTAGGTCATGAAAGAGGACAAGCAATCTTCTGCAAGCTAAGACAAAGAAGTTGTAGTTAGTGCACTTGTTTAAGGGTGCAGAGTCTTGTGTACCTCTACAGAGGCGAGAAGGAGTGAGAAATCTTCTCCATGCTCACCCCAGTTGTAGATTATATAGGCAGAAGGTGTGCACATTCAATGCAAGACAGTTACAGTGGCTGTACCATTTCTGAGGACTTTCCACAGTCTGGATTTTGTCTGTGGACCCATTGAAGGGATAAGGTGGGAAAGTTTCTCAAGATCTGAGGAAAAGAACTCACTGTACTTATATCTGCTTAATCTAAACCCCTTAGATCTGCACATTTGGCTTGGATGCGTCAGAAGAACAAACATTTGCATGAGACTTCTTCTGATTTTTACTTCCAGAAGAGCCAGAAATAGTATGAGAATATCAAGATTGACCTCTTTACTTCTGCTTTGGGTTCCCTGTAGGAGGAAGTACAAATCTCCCAAGACACTCAGTTTGACTTCAGGTTTTTTTGAGTCTCTGTCAAAGCAGTTTCTCCCACTTTAACGGTAGAGAAGCTACAAACCCCGAAATCATAGAATCATAGAATAGTTAGGGTTGGAAAGGACCTTAAGATCATCTAGTTCCAATCCCCCTGCCATGGGCAGGGACACCTCTCACTAAATCATCCCACCCAAGGCTCTGTCCAACCCAGCCTTGAACACTGACAGCAATGGCGCATTCACAACTTACCTGGGCAACCCATTCCACTGCCTCACCACCCTTACACTAAAGAATTTCTTCATCATATCCAATCTAAATTTCCCGTTTCAGTTTGAACCCATTATCCTTTGTCTTATCACCACAGACCCTAAGGAAGAGTTCCTCCCCAGCATCCCTATAGGCCCCCTTCAGATACTGGAAGGCTGCTTTGTGGTCCCCACACAATCTTCTCTTCTCCAGGCTGAACAACCCCAACTTACTCAGCCTATCTTCATAAGGGAAGTTCTCCAGTCCTCTGATCATCCTTGTAGCCCTCCTCTGGGCTTGTTCCAACAGTTCCATGTCCTTTTAATGTTGAGGACACCAGAACTGCACACAATGCTCCAAGTGAAGTCTCTCAAGAGCAGAGTAAAGTGGTGCAGCAAAGACAGCAGAAGCATTGGGTAGAAGAAGAATAATTCAACTATCCTACCATCATGAAGAGAGAGCATGATATTGGTGAAAATCTCAAGACTTCCTTGAACTCTAGAGTCACTACATCACAATAATACACAGAACTATTTACTACATGGTTTGTATTCCTGGAGACAGAAAGGAGATATGAAGAGTCTTTTCCTCAGCCTTTCCAGAGACTTGCTCAATAACAAAATGTTGACAGTTTTTCCATCTATGCAATCATCTTAAGTAAAAGCCCTCCTAGACTGCTTCAAGTGATGTGGAACAACGTATCACTGTAATTGGTAGCTCTAACCTCCACTGTGCCTAACCCAGAAGCATGTTCCCCGACTGAGCACACATAGAAGAGGGGCCAGGCAGCTTCTTTTAGGGAAAAGAAACTTTTACAGCTGCTTTCTTCAGTAGCGTGGTTCTGTTCTCTGATGTCAGTGACATCTTGGGGGATTTTTCTCTCTTTTCCTCAGAAAAGCAGTTAAATCTGCAAAAGTGGCATTAAGGGAATGTGACTTTTCAGTGTCAGAGGTGTTGTAAGACGAGTAGCTAGAAGTCTGCACTGCAAATAGGATGGGAGATAAGGAGCTTCACATCTGGGGTGGCCTGCATATCTCCTTCACACCGGCAAAGTAAGTAAACAGCTTTGCTAAATGGCAGCTGTTGGATCCAACAAACTGTTGGCTCTGCCCCTTTTCACATACTGTAAATACCCATATCAGAAAGCCCACAACTAACCCATACTGAAACCTTGGCAGATAAAAATCAAAGGAGAGAAATTGATGTCTGATGTCTTCATTTGAAGCTGACTGAAGTCAATCTCTTAAATGATTTGGCAAATATAGCTCTCCCTAAATTACCCTTTCATTCTTGGGGATGTTAGTGGAGACAGAAATCTCTCCAAAGGATGTTTGAGAAGCATTAGTATGACACTGTATGAAGTTAATGTTGCCTTTCTCAGAATGTATCCACAGAAATCCATAGGACAAGCTGGAAATTAAGTATCTTTTGTCAACCTAAAAATCCTGGCTTTTTATAAAATTAATGAATAGAAATGAAAGCCTCCCTAGATGAATGGCCCCTTTCAAATTCACACTGGGGACAGAAACCTTATTACCAATCACTAAGCATGCTGATGTGAGCACTGCAGATTGTTTCTAACATGAGTTACTGCCCATTTTCAATGGCTTGTACAATCAGTGGGTTTTCTAATTGCTTTGGGGATTAATAACACAATAGGAGGCCATTTTACATTGGTTGACAATTATTTTATCCAACTGTATAAAGAACAGGTGATAAATTAATAAATTATAATCCTTCAGTTATTAAAGCTTAATGGCAGATGGCTGTAACAAGAATAAAGAGAGCCTGAGCCTCACAAAATGGTATTTTGATAGTATTTTTCAATGCATTTTTAATGAGAAGCATATAAAATGCATAAAACTCATAAATCATTTATAGAAGAACAAACTAGAGAGTTGAATGGTCCAGTTATAATGCTATCATTATATTATTAATATCACAAGATCACAGAGCAGCTTGCAAATCTGACTGGCAGCTTATTGTGTCAAATGCTGTACGAACAGCGACTGCTGACCCAGCGCCAAGGAGCTGCATGGCCATGGCTGGGTGCTGTCCACTTGGAAGATGACCTGCCAGTGTCATGGGAAGGTCCCAGGGTTAAAGTGCACTTGTCAGCACACCCTCTGCATTCCAGTCCACAGTGGCTGTTGAACCCAGTTTAAGGCTTGAGGATTTTAACCCAGACATGCACTTAACTTCTGACACATTTTGGCGTTGTGAGGCCAAAAGACATCCAATACGCAGGTGGGAGAATGAATGTGCACTGCCTTGTTTGTTTGTTTGTAGATGTAAGGTATTTCATGGCAGGAGTGCATGCGCATGTATGTATTTTCTGACTGCCTTTTTTTTGGTATAATAATCTGAAAACACATTTAATTAAATCAGTCTATGAAATCTATGGGTTCTTTTGATTCCTTTGAGGCACTGTGTTGCCTGTTGTACACATTTTATTAATTCTGTGTTCTTAGATGAAGTTCTCACCATTTCTAGGCCACTAGTAAAATTCTTTTTGACTATTGTCGTGCCAGAATTTCAAAGTTTGCCTTAAGCTTCTGGATTATAGGCCTACAGAATACTATTTCTTCCCTCATCAAGCACCCAGCCAAATACACCTTGTAGTCCTTGTCCAAATGCAGAACAGCTAATTAAGATCAGGTAATAGTTTCTGAAGCCTTTTGCTGGTTACTGATTGGCTCAAACTGACTTCAGTCCCTGCCCATAGCAGGGGGGTTGGAACTAGATGATCTTAAGGTCCTTTCATCCCTAACTATTCCATGATTGTATGATATTCCCCATGGGCAATTTGGTGCTAGAAGGACACTGCTCAGAGGACATTGATGTACATCTGTCAGCACAGACGAAAATTCAAGCTCCTTTACCTCAGAACTCACCTCAGATAAAGCTTTCCTTAATTCCTCCCTGCCGAAGGTTAGCCAGTGATTTACGCAAAATAAATTGAATATTCCAATTCCTTTAATCCAGATTCGTTCCTCACAAAACAGACATCGTGGATAATATCTTCTCTGGCTGTATTAATCCAGAGATCAAGAACTGAATAAACTCCGTAAACTAAGCTATGCTTCTTATCCCGGAAGTAAATGCTTTGACACTGTAAGACTTTAAAAATGCATTTGACAGCTAAAATAGTCATCCCCAAACAAGGTCTGTCATTGCGACCAACAGAGTCTCTTAGCTTCCCCTCTCAACCCCCCCCAGCATCTCTGGCTGCTTGCTTCCATCTTCACCCTACATCAGAAGCTCTGTAGGAGGAGGATCGCTTTGTTTTCAGTGCTTGTATAGCCCTTAGAGTCATGGGGAGTGTCTGGTTCTTGAAATAGAGCCCTTCCCACAGCACAGATCAGAAAACAAGGACAAATACTCAGGAAATGCCATGGAAGTATCTTCCTTTTACTGCATTTGCTGCAGCCAGCCTGACGCTGAACATGGGAACACAAGTCTGGCACCTTTTGTGAGCAACCTTTTGCTGTCTTCTCCTCAGGCAAAGATAAAAAAGAGCGGCTCTTCTATAGAGATGGTTTTGGAGAGTAGCAGAGCAGAGAGAGACTCTTGCCAGGTCCTGAGGGGCAGGGGAAGCCCCCAGTGATGTGCACACAGTGCCATGACAAATTGCAAAAGAGCGTCATTAACAGAGGCATGTAGGTGAGGCTCTTTCAAAGCTCTTAAAATTTCATAGGTATTAAAAGAAGCAGAAGGATTTCCCCATTTCATTCCCCTCTAACACCTGCTTTCCTTCTTATAATAAAGGGCCCTGTGCTCAGCAGGGAACAAAACCTCCCCTGAATCATAGGACTCTTTCTCAACCCCCTCATATGAGCTTTCATGGTCCAGTTGTTTCTTGTAACCATAAGAACGTATCGGACTTTTCCAATAAATCAACAGGGAAGGACAGGTTATGTAGAAAATCAAGGGGACTGCTCTTTTGCAAACTCTGAAGAGCAGATTTATGTCAAAACCGTGCAGTTTCCTGAGCTCTGAAGGAATATCTGTGTGGTGGAAATCTGATGAAGACAATATCCTTCTTCCCAATGAGTGGGCATCTAACAGGCTTCAAAGGGATTACAAGTGTACAGCACTGCACGCAGCTGGTTCTGCAGCCAAGCAGCCAAGTGAGTGGCTGCAATGGTCCCATGCCCAGAATGAAAGGAACTCCAGGGACTTCTATGCCTCCACATCCCCACCAACCTCAGCCTTATATCTGAACTGGTCAATAAGAAAATGGACATGAGCCAGCAGTGTGCGCTAGCAGCCAAGAAAGTCAACCATATCCTGGGCTGCATCAAAAGGAGCATGACCAGCAGATAGAAGGAGGCAATCCTGCCACTCTTCTCTGCTCTCAGGAGACCCCACTTGGAGTACTGCATACAGTTCTAGTATCCTCTACATAAAAAGGACATGGAACTGTTGGAACAAGTGCAGAGGAGGGCTACGAGGATGATCAGGACACTGAAGCACCTCCCCTATGAAGATAGGCTGAGAAAGTTGGGGCTACTCAGCCTGGAGAAGAGAAGGCTGCATGGAGACCTCATAGCAGCCTTCCAGTATCGGAAGGGGGTTATAGGGATGCTGGGGAGGAAATCTTCAGGAGGGACTGTTGTGATAGGACAAGGGTAACGGGTTCAAACTTAAGCAAGGGAAGTTTAGACTGGATCTGAGGAAGAAATTCCTTACTGTAAGGATGGTGAGGCAGTGGAATGAAGTTGCCCAGGTAAGTTTTGAATGCTCCATCCCTGGCAGTGCTCAAGGCCAGTTTGGAGAGAGTCTTGGGTGGCATGGTTTAGTGTGAGATGTCCCTGCCCATGGCAGGGGGGTCAGAACTAGATGATCTTAAGGTTCTTTCCAACCCTAACTATTCTATCTATTCTATGATTCTGATTCAACTATACTCTTCCTTCACTATGTCCTCTTGCACTCCTGTGACTGCAAGCCCCTCTGTTGCTACACTGATCAAGTTCATGTGAAACTCTACTTTTCCCGAGTCAAAATGTGCTTTTTTAAGTCACTTCTCTTTCTCAAGGATAACTCGAAGAATTTTCTATTCGATTTCTGTAAAGATCTGGTGAAACCACATCTCCCTCAATTCTCACATTGAAGATATCAATATAAAGTATATTCCATCCACCTCATCTTTTCCCTCTCCTGATTCTAGGGCTTTTGGCTTATTATTATGATGCTACATTTATTTGACCTTTATTGGGTATGCCATCTGCCATGCTAGGAGCTTTAAGCAGCATTTAACACTATCTGTATCTAATTGCAATTTTCCTCATTGCCCTCCAAATTTAGCACAATATCATCTGGAAACCGTGGCTTTTGATTCAGCTGAATAACAAAAGCCAATTATATTAATAATAACAATTTATTTCCTTTCTTTTTTTTTTAAGAAATATTAAAGGCAAGAATTCACCCAATATTTCAAGAATTGAGAAATAGCTCCATTTCCTGCAGGTTTAAATATCAGTGAATTTCATATTATACCTTTACTCACTCTATAATGTGGGTATCAGCTCCAGACTTTCCTAACTGCGTTTATTCTCCTGTAGCCCACCAAGATGCACAATGCTCACAGTGAGTTGCCTTTTTTTTCTAGTCTCCCTCAGCAGCAATATCCTCAAAGAATTCCAACCAGTTAATGAGGCATGCCCTTCCCTTCCTGAAACCATATTAGATATCCTTAATTAGGCCACGCTTTTCTAACTGTTCCTCCCTTAGTATCTCAAAAGAGAAGCTGAAGACTTTCAACTGCACAGACCTGCAGCTTCCCAGTGCATCCCCAGGCCCTTTATAAAAATAGAAAAAGAGATCGCATTACCTCCCCCTCAACCCTAAGATATCTCTCCCCTGAAGGAAGCAAACCTATAAAAATAGCAACTATGGCTTCTCCAGTTTCTCAATCAGAGCAATAGCAGCCTAAATAGATGTGTATTTTTCTTTCCTGAGCAAGGATGAGCCTCAGAAAGACTGGAAATGTGTTGCAGATGAGCATGAGAAAGAAAGGATGCACATTCCCCTGCTCATCCTGAGCTCAAGTTTCCATTGTTTATTCTATTCACCTGAAACTTTACAAGATAATTTTATGGCTTTCTAAGATAGAAGCTTCTTCTGTTTTTCTTGGTTAGGGTTCTCAGTGCTAACCAGGACCAAAACATACCCCTTCGGGTCATGCAAAACTTCGGTCTTGCACTGGAAATACCAGAAGCTTCTGGAATTTCTCCTTTCCATTTTCCTAAAGATAGTCCCAACATAGATGCTTGAAATTATCTTGATCTGGAGAAACTGAGGTTTGCAAACCATTGTCTAGCTGTTAAATTCTACCAAAACAAAACCATCGCAGTTTACTCTCTTTGTCGTCCCCTGGAATAAACCCAAATCTGGACTTTCTCTACCTGCATTTACAGTATTGCTTGGTCCTTCACCATCACTTCTGAAAACAAAAAAAAAAAGCAAACCAAAACAACCCTGATTTTCATGTATAACTTAGGGGGAAAATGTTTCCCATAAAGATGACTTTCCTGCCTCTCCCCATCACTACACATTCTAGTGATAAGAGGAATCTTTTTCTACAGATATAGTTATCTCTTATTTTCTTGATGCAGTTATATAATATTCTCACTTGGTGCAACTAAGGATGAATATAACATTAATTCCATACAGGGCAGCCCAAAAGGGAAGAAAGGCAAATTCCAACATCAGGCAAGTGGTAGATGCCTGTGGGGCCTAAACAGAGCCCAGGTCTCTCACAAATGTCTGACATAGGCTGAGCTCAATGTCCCCTAAATTGTGAGAGCTATTTCATCTGACTGCAAAACCTTATGGGCTCCTCTGCAGTTGCAGAAATGAACATCTGGTGCCCAGAGAAGGCCACATGGATGTGTGGAACTGGAGATTAGGAGGTGTGAAAGTCAGTGATAGCGACTTGAACAAGATGTTGCAGATGAGAAAAGCTGAGTTCAGTTCTGAGACTGATACTCAGAGGAGAGATGGAAGCAGGACAGCAGCTTCAGGGGCAGGGCAGAGTTTCTGTCAAAATTAGCTTCCTGTTTACTGATGACTAACATTGCTTTATGTGAATTACACCAGTAAGGCTGAAAGAGTAGTATCTGTGACCAGTATCAGCACCATAATAATTATTGCCCCAGAGGGCTCCAGATTTTGCCATTGCTTAGTAGATGGGTGACAATATTGACCTGGGAAAAATCTTGGATGTAAGATTGTTTAATATCAGGGAGAGAAGCTACTTCCAGTACCCTGAAAAATATAAGAAAAAAATGATTTACCCTTAAAAAGCCCTTGCAAATACCCTTTATCTCATTCAGCACTAGTGATGGTCTTGATTCAAGTGTGAGGTGAGATGGGAAATATCCAGAGATTTCAGCCTTTCAGCACTTTTGTGGACCTCTGAAGTACAAGTAGATATCTAAAATCCAGAGAATCATTGGGTACTCTTAAAATATATTTAAAAAATAGTAATGGGTAATATAAGAGGGTCTGCTGAAAAAGACATTATTTGTAATATTTGGGAAATAATCAGTGAGTCAAAACGCACTGAATACACACTACAATTAAAGACAGTCAAAACTGTAATGGCTACTTTTATGGGAGACATTCACATTTGACCTTATTTTTTGCAAGGACTGCCATCAAAAGTATCTTTTGACTGTCACACATCAAGAATAATGCTTTCCCCCCCTTTTCAATTTCCTCAGGCCAGGATGAGAGAAATTTAAAACTTTTCTCTAAACAAAACATATCTTGTCTCAAACATGCTCACTTATATGGTGCTTCTTTTGTTGAGGACAAAGTTTGGCTTATCTTCTTATCTCTGTATCTAATCAGAATTTGTGCTTTTCTTTAGGGAAATGAAGACAATGCATCATGATGTAAAAACACAGCACAGTCAAAACATTTCAGTTTTACCTCAAGGTAAATTTGTAAAGGTTAGCATCAGATGTGGGTATGAACCTCGCCCTGAGTAAGTCAATCTCGTACTTAGGGTGAAGCGCCTTTAATGTGCATATATCTTGCGTGCACGAGTGGTGCAGGGTCTGCAACTGCGTCTGCCTGCTCTCTAGCTCGTTCAGTACAATGAACCCTTTGCAAAGGAATTCCCCTGTGTTGCATGTCAGAGAAAGACCCCCTGCCAATGTTTGGAGGTTTCAGGTACGTGCACCCAGCTAAAGGATAATACTTGGCCCCCTCAGCCATATCCCCACCTCTTTTGGTGGGGTTTCACCACTGTTTCTAGGTGGATGCATGCAAACAGACACCTCTTCGCTGCTCAGGTTTGGCTGTGTTTTGGGGGAGCTTTTTTGCTCACATTTCATGCGTTTAACTTTAGTCATCGTTCATCCTCCCTTCATTGCCATGGAAGGACATTTCTTTCACTTCAGCGTTTGGCCACATCAGAAGCAGATAACGCTGTGGGAGGTGGCGGGAAGCATGACTCATCCTTGAGGTCACCCCGCTTTGCAGAGAGGGGGCATTATTATCTCACCTTCCTCCTTGAATTCAGCACCCCCACTGTGCCAAGTAGTGCTGCCTGTCAGTCCTGCCTGCCCTTCCCCTCTTCTCCCTGCCATCTCTGCTTCTGCTTCTTACTTTTCTCATCCTGAGGGGAACATCAGAGATCAAAGGGATCTTCAAGACCAAATTCAAAGCAGGGCTCACTTTGGTCCATCATTGGTGGGGTAGCTGCCCATCCTGTGCATGCTACAGGTGTAAAGTCTGATGGCCCTGTACATTCACATATTAAGTCAAAGCATCTGAACTCCCTCATCATCTTAGTACCTGTGGATTTAACATCATAAGACTTCACAACATGAAGGAAAATCTATATCACCCTTTTTCATGACTGAAAACTGAGAGTAAGAGTTAAAAGACCTTAAAAATGTTGGGTTTACCATATCCTATTGACTTTTTCTGTACTGCTATCAAATGGGAAACCCCAAAGAAACACACACTGAAACCCCAAAGACACACTTTCTGAATATGGCCCTGGTCTGGTTTGCTGAATTATAATTTAATAGATAGAAGAGCACAAATAGGAGTCAAATCTCCACAACCACTTCCTTCCCATCCCACTCTTCCTCTTCACCTCAACTGCTAAAAATGTTGCAATAGCAGAAGTAAAAATTAACCAACTTTGAAGAGTCACTGTGGCATGTAACAGGCGCTCTGTGCTGGAGCCCTGAAAAGCCTTTAAGCCATTCATTAGGTAGGAGTAAAGATGTTCTAGTGATAAGCATTTATGGAAAACCAACCCTCAGAATCATGTTTGAAAAAGCTTTATGCTTCCCTTCTGCTGTGCAAACATCTCCTTTGATATGCACAGGAATTTCCTTGGAAAAATTTATGTGAGGAATTCCCAAGAATATTTCACATCAGACCAAAAATGCACAGGAATAATTTTCTAAAAGCAGTTTACATCATGAAACAGACTTGAATTTCTAGATCATAGAGCCATTGAATATTGGATCAAATCTGGCTCCATTCTCTGAGTTTACTGGTGATTCAAGAACTCGAGTACTCAAACAAGTACAAAAAGTGTTTGTTTAAAAAAAAAAAGATAAACCTTTCACATGCAATGTTATTGATATTATAATTAAAAGCCAATGTAAAGTATTAACAGCAAGATACATCCTTCTAAGAAATTGCCCAACAGAAGCAATTCTATGGGAATTCAATTACCAAGTGTTGGAATAGAAGTTGGGGTTGAAGCAAAGGTTTCCCTTTCTCGTTGTTGTCAAGTCTTTTATGTTGTGAAGACATATTTTGAGACATCTAAAGACACCACAAGGGTTTAGACCATCATATCCAGCCACAGTATAGCACTATTGTAAGGATCTAAGGATGTAGGATGCTTATGAAACAACCTGACTAAAGAGACAACTCTACAGTCTAAGTCACACTGTTGCACAATTGGCCCTTATATCTGTAAAATATACCATTCTAGGGGAGAAGAGACACAATATGAAACAAAAATCACACTAAAGCAGCCAGCCTACGCCCCAAATTGCACACTTGTGCTCACAAAAACAATGGCTGAAGCTTGAAGTATGGCTGAGAAGCGCTCTTCCCTTGCAGTAGAGCCCTCTCATTCCTGCTGGGACTCAGCTCCGGCTGGGGTCATGTTTAGTTTTGCAGCCTGAGCCTTACTATTGATAAACTGTAGTTGTCAAGACTCACAAAACAGCAAGTGACACTGAACCAAACAACAGCTATCTCCCCTATGAATTTGCAACATTTTTCTTTACACAGATTCCCTAACCTCAGAGGCATTATAAAGTCATTTCTTCAATAGCTGGAATAAAAAAAGCACAAAATCAGAGTAACAGAATGGTTAAACCAGATCCTGTAGTTTTATATTTTCTTATAAAATTGTTTGTCTAGCATACAAAATGGGCCAAATTTCCCTTCCTGTGGAGAAGTTTGGAATTCCTGGGACTTCACATGCAGAAATAACATAAGAAGATAATTTTGTAAATTAATTAAAAATAAACCTTCTGAAACTTTCTTGTTTTCTTCTAACTGTAGAACTTTCCATATACATTATATCCAGCCACAGTATAGTTAATCTTATGATGTTTTTTTAATTGTAAAAATAAAACATCAACAGTTACTCTATCTCCTTTGGTATGAAGTTCAAAGAGTAAAAGAAACAAGTCATTGAATTAATCCTTTTTCCTGTTTTGTGTCTGAAACATCCTCCAGTTACACACATGGTGGACAAAGGAATTGCTTCTCATTTGAACTTTTTCTCTCTGCAAACCATAAATGGCCCTTTAATTGACTGAAAAGGTGGGTAGGGATTAGCAGAATCAAAGTCACACAGATGGGGGGAGGTTTTTAAGACTTCCAGTAGCAAATACAGACAAGGGGGTAATGCAAACACAATTAAGCTCTTTTGATGCAAAGGAAGCACATGCTCATATAGTGACTTGCAACAGAATGAGTCAAGAAATTAAGACAATCAAGCTATGTCATGTTTTAGCTCACAGTCACTGTAAAGACTGGGGTTATAAACTCTTTCCTTTCAGACAAGCAAACAGTGAGAGCTCTGTTCTGTTTTCAAGGGATGGATGCTATCACTTAGACAAGATCCTAACTCCCAGTGGATGATAAAAGCTTATCATCCCCATGAACAGCACAGCCCAGTAACTGGTGGGTGCTTCTATCTCACAGCTCCAGCTGCTGGCTTCCTCTGCCTTGAAGGGAAACATAAATAAAACAATCACCATATGGATATTGCATTATGTAAATGGCAGTGGTTGTAAGAAGTGCAGTTTCATACAGTGTTGGCAGAATGCATCACCAGCAGTTCGAGGCTGGTTAAGCAAGAGAAATATTTCTCAGGAACGTTCCTCCAGCAGCAAGGGACAGATGAGCATTATCTCCAGAACACAGTCTTCCTAGCTAGCTAACACAGGGAGAGTGTTGGAAATTAATAATCGGGGGACGAATGACTCAAACAAACTGCTTGAAATGAGCAAGACTTGGTAGCAGCAGAAGAATGTGCTGCATCTTGCTTTTAGCCGCACTTCCATGTAGCATCAGCTTTCAATATTATCATGCAGCAAAAACTGGTTCAGGACAAACAGCCTTAGAAAACTTCACCCTGGGCCTGATTGTCCTAGTTAAAATAAGCAATAATAGCACTAAAAGATGGAAGATAATGATGCACTGTGTCTCTCAGACTGCAGCAGAATGGACTTTTATATTGTGCTCTAGCATTAAAAAAAATGCCTTCTTAAGCCTTCCTCCACCTCAGACCACATTGTGCTGGGTCTGATTTGTTGCTCATGTCCGTTTCCAGCCAAAGTTTGTTATTCAGTTAAACCAATGCAAATCAGGAGCAGCCCCAGATGAAGTTAGTGAGCCTTCTCCTGACTTGTAGGGGTGTACGAGCCAGCAGATTTTAGTCCTCTGTGGTCAGTGTGCATTTCTGTAAGCAGGGAGTTGCTCAGGACCAGAGTGATTTACAACTTAGTCACTATGAGCAACCCCCTCTCTGAAGGACAGCCAAGGACAAAAGTTTAGACCTCGTACAGTCTGTAATGGATTCAACCTTGAATCATTGTTGACCACCTAAATGCAGCTCAGGACTTAGGAATCTAACACGGGACTGAAGATGATCTTCAGTGTTTAAATCCCAAATGCAGCAGCCCTGCACCCTCCTTTCTTTGAGTTTCTTCGAAAGGTCTATGGGCACACACATGCACTTACTTTTCCGCACACACCCAGCCCTTGTGCACTGCAAGGTGCAGACCCCAGCCTACGGCTCTGGTTCGTGGGATATGTTCGAAGGGCCCAACACATCCTGAGAGGTAAATGGCTAAACAGTTTTAAATGCCAATCCAGAATGTATACCCAAGGAATTGTAGAACCCTACACGTGCTATGGGACCTGACCTCTCATCTCTGTGCCCAACACAGGTGTGATTTTCAGCCTTAAACAACTTGAGAGACTTCATTTAAATAAACCACCAGATTGAGTTCCCTTTAATCTCTGAGATAGGGGATTTTTTTTTATCTTGTATGTGCTGTGGTTGTAAGAATGAAAAATGAGTGGTCAGACCGGTAGTTTGCAGCTATATTGGCTGTTTCCTTTTCCAAAGATAATGATATATTTTTTTTATGCAATGAGCTGGTTTTCTTAATGACTTGCAGTAAGGTGGTGTTTTTTTCTTGATTTTTTTTAAACTTTGACTATTAATAATAACTCTGAGGTAGTCTTAATGTAGCATACATGTGGTTTTACAGAAGCGTGAATGCTCTGCTGTGAACCCTATGCAAAGAGATCACAGCCCCTAAGAGAGGCACACAAGTCTTAAAACTGACAGAGCAAAATGAGTAAACACACAAACTACCACATGGTCTAAGAGACAATGGCTGCTCATCATCCTTTTAATACACTTAAACAGAAGAAAAGCAGTAGACTCATGAAAGCTCCTACCAGCTAGAAGTCTCTGAGAAAGCCATCCCCATTATTCAGTACAAGAAGTCAATCCCACAGCCAAAGGAAATTATCTTCTGATAATGTCAGGAAGTACATAGCAGTAGCTGCAACCATTCAGAGCTTTTAGAAACAAATAAATTACTGAGGTCCTTACCATGTGTTGCAAGACAACGTTACTGAAAAGAGTAATTTTGCCCATTATGAGTGATTTATGGATATTTGCTTTCCTTTCTTCTCCAGCAAAGTAATTTACTAACAAACTTGACATCAGAGGCAGAAGCAGGGCCTCAGTTCTTAGGATCCATTTTTTCTTTTTTTTGTAGTAGGTAAATTGTCCTTAAAACTGGGAATAGGAGAGAAAAAAAAATCTGTGATCTTCAGGATACTCCCAGCAGCAGTAAAACAATGTTTCCTTTAATAAATCTATAGAAGATATGAAGCTTCACCCACCCAGGTCTTTATAGGGAAGCTCAACACCTCTATTTTCAGCTCAATCAGACCAGTATTTTCTTGGCCTCCAGCTCTGACATAGATCATTACCTTGGAATTTCACCTTGTTCTTTAGATTAAAATATGCAAGATGCCTAGATCTTGCATCATTTTCTGCAATACCCATAAGTGCTTTGAGATTATGCCTGTCCAGGGATTTAACAATTTAACATTTGTCTGTCACATCCACAAGAAGCAATTCTTCCTTCACAGGCCTCTTTTAGTCTTGCCAATGCTTACACTTTCTCATTCATAAGCAATAACATGGTTCCTGCATTGCTCACAAGTTGTGTCTCATCACGCAGATGGAAAGTATGGAATTAATTGCAGATTTCAGACTGCTCTGAGCACAATATATACCCATGCAATTAGTCTGCACAAAGACCTTTGCTGAACACCTTACTAGAGAGATCCGTAGGGTTTGGGTGCTTTTGGTTTGGACATAATAAGCCATCAGGTATTTAGTCCTCATGTTTGCATCACATGGAAGAACACCATGGCCACACACATGGAAGAACACCACGGCCACACTAAGTGTGACGTTCACCACTGTGACTGCTGGAAGGAGCCATAAGTCCTCACCTTTCTGTTTAGCATTATTTCAAGTTTTAGAATCAAAGAACAGTTAGGGTTGGAAAGGACCTTAAGATTATCTAGTTTCAACTTCCCTGTCATGGGCAAGGACACCTCCCACTAAACCATGCCACCCAAGGCTCTGTCCACTCTGGCCTTGAACACCACCAAGGATGGAGCATTCATAACTTCCTTTGAACACTGCAGCAGTTGCAGTTTTTTTGCCTGCATTTCTAAACTGTGAAGAATTTCCATAAAGCTTGATAATCTGTTTGTTTACTACCACAAATTGCTGAGCACACAAACCCCTGTAGTGACTGATTCAGAGTCCATTAAGGGATTACTTACTTTCACCCATTGGTAGAAGGATGAATTAAAACAACCAGTGAATTTCTCCCATATATAGATCTCAACTCTGACTGAATATTTTTACTTCTTTTTGCGATTAGGCCAATATATAAAACCTTGAGTGGCGAACAGCAGATGTTTAGGGAATCATTACTCATTCTATGCATTCTTTCCCCTAAAACCAGAACTAGAAGGCATGTAATGAATCATCAGGTAGAGGATTTAAACCAAATGGAAGTACCTTTCATGCAATGCATACCTAAACAAAGGGAAGCCCCTGCTACAGAATGTTGGAGGTACCAGTTTAGATGAATTAAAGAAGCAATTAGACAAATGTATTGAATGAAAACCCATTAGCAACTATGAAATAAATAAATATGCACCTCCGTTTCCATAATTTGCTGAAAGAAGATTCTGGGGAAAGTGAAAATGGAGGCTTGACTCGTTTTTATACCTTGTCTTTAAACATTTACAGCAAATCAGTGTCAGAGACAGAAATCCTGGGATAGCTGAATCAAAATTTTAGAGCTGCTCTCGCATTTCTGTGTTTAAAAGGCGTTACCTTTCCTTAACTGCTGTAAAAACCCATTGCTTTTGGGACAATTTTGCTAGCACCTCTCTTTAAAACAAGGAATTATGTATTTACTAGGTAAAATTTCCATTTGTTTCTTATATGCTGAATCCTCAGTTGCTATCAACCTCCTCTTTGCCAGAAGTGGCTGCCAGTCTTATTTTGATATTAATAGCCATTTTACAAACAGCACACTTGTCCTTTACCATTTCCCATTTTTATATATACATCTAACATAAATTGAAAGCTTGAATGAAAATACATGGTCAAAACCTCATGAGTCATGCCGGTATCCATGGAATATAGCTAATTATACACAATATTTATACGTCCCTCAATTTCATACTTCCACTGACATGACAAGGTAGTTCCAGGGGAATTCAAATGATCAGCTGCATTTTGGGTTTCCTTTTCAGTGTAGGATACCTTACAAAAAATGTTTTTGAAAGGCATTCCTGCAATATACCTCTGTGTTCTGCTGCTAAAATGCTTTTTTACATTGGTTGAATAATACCAGGGTGTCCACTCCTTGTCTTGTGAGAACAGCTCATGAAACCACTTTGTGCAGAAGACCAACAGTCAGCCTTGGGTGTTTTAAAATTCCATGTTGCTTTGGGCCATCACCCAAGGAGTAAAAGATGTCCATGACATGGAACCTCCACACTTGAAATCACTCCTCAAAGGGGGTTGTCTTTTCTTTTTATTTTCCAAATCTGTTTCAGCTGTACCTGGGTGGGATGGGAAGATGCACTGGCAAAGAGAAATATGTGATAATTGCAGCTACAAATTGCCAGCTCCTGGTCAATATAAAGAAAGATGTGCATTCCTTTTAGTATATCCTCAGAAACACCGCTGTTCCTTTAGGGAGCCCTCCGGGGAAAATCTCCTAAGCTTTTCTTCAGTTCAAAAAGCAAAAATAACTTGAAAGCGAGCATCAGATTCAGAGGTCTAGCGAGTAAAAGCACATATAGTTGATGATTAGATCAAGAGAGGTATTGACTGCACAGATGCAGAGCACAGCTACTAATTGGCTGCAAATTAAGGTACATTTTTTCTTAAAGGAGGAAATAACACGAACAAAAAAATCCACACGACATTTTAGACTGTGGGCTTCAGCCTGCAGCTACATCTCTTTTCCAGGCAGGTAATCTTCCTGTGGGATACTCTCTTAAGAGGTGGGTACAGGTCAGCAGGGCCCAAAGTCACTGAGAGTGGCCCATAAATGCTGATTTGACTCTGGAGCTGCCTCTTCTGCACAGGTGCAGATTTTGCCCTTGGCAAATACAAGCAATGTAAATGACACAGAAGCAATGACTTCTGCGACCTTGCTCTGATGATTTGCATCTGAAAAGAATAATTTTTGGAAATAGAACTGTTTTGTCTCAATGTTTCCAAAATAAAATTATTTGACTCTTTGATTCAAATTAACTTTTAATTCTGAAACCTCCTTCACCGCTGAGCTATTAAAGTCATGGGGTTTTTTAAAGGTTAGACTCCAGAAGGACCTTTTTCTTTTGATTTTGACCCAACTCTGACTTAAGAGCAAATTGCCAGAAGGGAATCAATCAAACTGAGTTATCAAACAAGGCTGAGCTTAGCACAGAAGGTGCTGCCCACAAAATTTCCAGAGCTTTGCTCAAAATGTGGGGTCATTTTTGCTATTTTGGAGCTATTCTTTAAATGTGTGGACAGCAATACTGACATGTAAAGAATTAGCAGCTAAGGCTACAAAGAGAGCTTGTGTCCCTGCAGAATTCTGTCCCAGGGACCTCATTGTAGCACTGGGCCTTTGATATCCATGGAAATGTGGATTCCCAGGAATTGTGAGTAACCCTGTGGGCAAATTTATCTTATAAGGAAAAATAAAAGGCAACCAGCATGAGGTCATCAGTTCCTACTGGGGGAACAATTGACAAGATTTGGTTTAAAGAGGCAAAACTCACTTGAAATCCCTCTACATCTGGAGCTTACTTCTCATGTTACAGGAGTCCCAAATGTTCAAAACAGTGCACCATTAGCGACTGAAGGAGCAGCAAAACATCTGTGTAATGCATGAAATGTCTGGAAGTGTCTGACTCTCTGGGAATCAGCTGAAGCTTTCAATTGATGCTTTAATGGTGGTAATTGAAGTTTGCAGCACTGGCACAACCTAGCTCAGTAATTAGATGGATTACAATCTTTCTTGTTTGGCAGCATTCTTTAAACAAGCTTCAGCTTTTCATACAGTCAACACTCTTCCAGAGATAAATGTCACATCAGCTCAGAGTGAAAAGTAATTTAAGGAAAGACTCAAATTTATCTTCACTGAGTACCAAACAGGAGATATTTCAAAGATAGGACAATGGCCCTTTCTATCTTAAAAGAATGGCCCATTTCTCAGATATAAAGGCTAACTTGTGAGGGGGAATCTATGGGTGTGCCTTCCCTGAAATCGTTGAAGCTAAACCTGCTTATAATATTTCAGGATCCAGTCTATGTATTAATGAGCGCATGAAATTCTGGTAAATAGAAATGTGTAGATAAAGAAGAAAGGGAGAATTCCAAGGGAGAAAAATATATTGCCCATCACTTAGCAAGATAGGATTTGTCACTGTGATTTGTGACTGTATGGCCAATTGGGAAAGAAAAAAATGAAGACATGAAAAAAAGCTCTATGCTGGGATTATTTGAAGTGAAATTAAATAAAGGCAGTAGAGATCAGGAACCAGCCTCCATCCATAGAGGAATGGGAGATGGTGCTTTTCAGTCACATTCAAACCTTGCTTCGGTAAATCATTTTCAGTCTAAGCCTTAAAATGGCAATATCTAGCTTGTGCTTGTTTTAAAGCTACTGACAAATGTGTTACATTTACCTTTTTTACTTTCTTGGTGTCCTTGGCAATTTCAAAAGCTGTTATGAAACTGGCTCTCTTTCTAGTGCTTCTGTCTAGATTTTCTCCTACCTGGATGTGTTAGATGAGTGGAAAGAAAACTTCGAAGCATCAGTGGATTACATTACGTAAAGAACTGAACAGTCTGAGGATTTCACTGAACAAATCCTCTTCACTGTGTCATGGGAACCAGATCATGTAGTTGTGCCATGACTGTGATGGAAACAGACCTCTAAAGCAGAGCAGACAGGTATGGTTGTCTTGTGGTCACACTATTGCCTCAGTTTCCTCTACATCATCCGCCATCCTTCACCTCCTTCCATTTTGCTATCCCACCAGTCAAATATTTCACATCCAGGGCAAAACAGGGTGGCATAATTCCAGTGGCCAAAATAGGATTGAGAAACAAGCTCTACGTTCCCTCCCAGTTTTTATCCATGGTCTTCCAATCATGTACTTCATCTGGAGGAAATTTAGCATCTGTAAACAGCATTATTCCCCTATTACAAACTTTGCACCATACTTGGTTCCCCCACAACTGAGCAGAGTTTTACAGAATAACATTCTCTAGCACTTTTGCATTAATACTTTGAAACGAGAAGAGACTGTGATCTCCTTGTGTAAGATGGTGGGTCCCATTTCAGTGAAATTTATGAAGCACATAGATATTGAAATCTGAATCACTGAAGCCTTGACCTAGTATCCATTGCCGTCAGTGCCGGAACATACTGACAGTAATAGCCAGGATCTCACTCAGTGTTCAACAAAGGTTCCCAAGCAAAAAAACATCCCACAGGGCACATTTCATTTCTCTATAATTTCCCAGGTGTTCAGATATTTAAATGATCGGAATAAATAAACAGAACAAGAATGAAAAAGACAGAGACAGGCAGAAGATGACTGTTAGAGACTCTCAGTGCAGTGGATCCCTCAGAACACGTGGGTTATGCTTCCAACTTTGACACAAGCTCCTGTGTGACCTTGGGAAAGTCCTCTGAAGGCCACTTCCATCCTGAAAACCATCTACCTGAAAATGACCTTACTCTGCGGATCTATTTTCTTGAGCAGTCATAGTCATAATGCATTAATTTCATAAAAAAAAAAAAAAAAAAAAAAAAAGAATTAATTTTTAAAAGGGGCTGTTGGTTTTCTCTTTTCCAAAGAGCTAAGCTCAGCTGGAGGCAGCCTTCTGCTTTCTCAATATGAAAAAACAGTTGTATCCCTGCAACCTCAACATCACAAGCTGTTCAAGCAAGGTCCCTGTGGACTTACTGCCTTGCACAATGAGAAATATGCTTATATTTCCAAGAATGAATGAGTGTAAACTCATTTTGATGAAAGACTACAACACCTCAAAACATCAGGGGAGTAGTGTACAAGAAAAAGCTTCAAGTATGAATATTTGGGCATAAAACTTATTAACTACTTTTAAGGTTGAGTTTAAGCATTCATAAAAGGGATTATATAATGCAATCGCCTGCACACAAGAACCCCCTTTCAGGCCTGCACTGCTTAACTGCAGAATATATCTGAAGACTAAGAAATCAATCGATGATAAGGACCCTTCAGAGATTTGACAGTGTATGGGAGGCATAGTTTAAATGAAAGTGCTTTAGCTTTACATCCCTTCCTGTCCTACAGTACATTCAGTAATGGAGCATTTAGGAAGATTATGGTAAATTTGTAGCGTAATGATAGGGCAGGGATACCCTGGGTGATGGAAAACCCTGGACAACGCTGCTAGCAGAACTGATCTGAGTGCCACAAGCTTTACACATTTGGTGGTCTCCAGTGCAATATGGTGCAAAAGAGCACCTTCAGTGGAGGGACAACATGCAGCACTGAACCAAAACAGGCTGCTCCCTGAGAAGCAAGCAGTGGGGATGATGGATAAAACCACCCATGATGGTCAAAACCACCCATGATGGTCTGACAGGATCACCCCCAGGCTCAGTATAAAGCCTTTGATTGACACATGATGCTTATCACATACTTCTGCCACTTATGAACCAGGGCTGAAGAGGGACCTCAAGAGCTAATTTAAAGCAATGGGGCTTATCAACTTGTACTTAGTGTCACGTAAGTTATAAGTATAGCAACACTATTTTAAGACCAGCACAGGCTCTGCGAGCAGCATAGACACATGCATTTGGCACTGTTCCTGCACTAATAAATGATGACTTGAGTTGCTCAGTTCTGGATCTCTCATCACCTACTGCATGGTTTATGGGCAAAATCCACCCATGGATAATGCTGAATTGACTGCACTGTTAAATAACTTCCGCTCCCACATGCATTGTGTCAAACCAATAGCCACACACACATACAGAAACTGAGATCTCTATGTGAAGGCGAGAGAGAATTGCAGCTGCTGCAGAAATCGCCACTGTCTGATGTAGAGAATTGCTAACAGCTGCCATTCACCCATCCATAGTCATCTGCTGCTAAGCTTTACAAAGAGGATGTCCTCTCTATTCTGTGTGAGGTCACTCAGACAGCAAACTAATCACTTTGGGTAGAACGTATTTTTATCTAAGAATGGCCATATAAGAGGCAAACATCTAATCTAAGGCAGTTTTCTAGGCTTCTTGCTCAATGGAGAGAAGACAACACCCAGTATAGGAAGGATCAGTGACCCTCTGAAGACAGCTCTTTCTGCTGACTACAAAGGGAGTTCAAATTACTAGTTTACTTAAAATGCTTGGCTTTTATGCAGTAGAGGTCATAAAAGGCAACACTTTCTCCAAATATTTAGTGACTGTAATATCCAAAGCTTATGAGTAACATTACTGCTTTTCTTGGGTTCCCCTCCCATTTCTGTCAATGTTAGAATGTATCAGATCTTAAAAGAATAAAAAGCACCACTTTTGTGGTTATCTGAACAACACACAGGTTGGGTGCCTTTTCCTTTCATTTGTAAGAGTATTATGGGTCATTAATACATTCAAGAGAGGAAACCGGTCCTGAATTTCAACAGAATGTTCATCAATACCTGGCACTGCAATGGCTGAGAAATGTCTATTTTTTGGTATAAGCCTTGCTCAACAGAGTAGGGATAAGAACCATAAAGCAAGCAGACACTCAGGTTTTTTGTATCCTCAGAAGTGTGATTGAAAAGCAGTGACTGGTTCACTGCACTATTCAAAGATCAAGACAAACAGAACAAAGAAGCAGCAAGGTCATCCACTCCATCAGAGAAGACACACTTTCCACAGTGTGTTTCTGAGTGTTTTGTCCGATCCCAACTTAAAAGACTCATGCTGTGGGGGCTATGCCAGGTTTTTTGTGAGATTGCGTTAGTCTAATAAAGATCTTCCTCTTGGGAAAAGTTCCTTGGTATTTGCCCTGTTATTCTTTTCATGGTATTATTCTGTTGATGCATTCACCTCTTAGGTAATTCCTTCAAATTTGGGCTTTTCATACACGCAAGCTTCATATTGCCATGTTATAAATAATATTTCAAACCTTTCCTGCTTAAAAGACTGAAAAGACTGAAAAGTCTGATGCAAAGCTCAGGATGTAAATTCAAGCTCAAGTGAATATGATGGATACATGCTTTTCTGCTCTGGACAAGTATCAAAGGCTTTTTCCCATTCACAAAACTACACACGAATGTTAGCTGAGGGAGTAAAAGGCAGTTTCCCAGGTGCTGCCAGCTACAGAAACCATATATGATTTATCTGGCCATGCTAGTGCCTTGCACTGAGGATGTTTTTTTCTTGACTTGGCCTCACACTTATTTGAAGCCCTTTCTCTTTGCCAATACTGTTTTGACATAACAAGTGTCCAGCACTGAGTATTTTTGTCATAGAGGTTGCTATGTAAAACAGAACCCCCAGTTCCCATGAGCATCACGAATGTTTCTGTAGCACCTAGAAGATCTGATCCCATTATGCAATGTGTGAAAAACATGGTCCCTGTCTCATAATTGAATGATTCATTTGTTCAACAGATCCTAAAGCAGTACATCATACTCATTTTCATTAACTCGTTGAGAACTCCCTCAATCTGGCTGCACTTTCTCATCTTAATATGTTCCATTGAAAAGCACCCAAGATTTGATTCATATTTTCAATACTATTTTAAAGGAAATAGGGAGTCATAACACTTGCTATGTCAAAACAAACAGAATGTTCCATGAGTTGTAAAAGTCTTTGCTGAAAATACACCTACAGTTAAAATACCAGAGGCAATATTTCAGGTGTGGAAAAAAAGCTGTTTATCATTAACAAAATCAAATTAAGTGGAAACAGTAGAAATCAAGGCTTCTAAGTATCAAAATACAATGAAAGAAATAGAAATCTAAGTGGAGAACTCAAAACAATTTGAGGCTTGTGCTACTGCGAATGTATTTAATACAATTCTTGCCACCATGAAAGTTCTCACAAAAAAAGGTTGCCACCAGTAGGGAAAAGAACCATAGGAGGAAGTATATGGTAGATTTAGAAACTCACACACCCACCTGTCCTTCCTCTGTCCCTCCACCCCAATTGTGTCTGTCATTTTTCTCATAGGACTTAGTTTATTTTGCTTTCGCAATCTGCATTCGGCCATGATCTTGGCTGGGGTAAGTTTCATACTTTGGCTTCATAACCCCTGTGTTCAAAGTGGATATATCGCACTCAGAAGCTCACTAGGATGAAACTCAGGGCACTAGGACAAATCACCATACGTTGCTTTCTATTTCCACCACAGGAACTTTTATTTTGCTCTTCCCTAGTCTCGCATCTCTGAACAGGCTTTCATGCAGCCAAAGTGGCTGTCTCTTTCTTGCATACTGCTTTTATTGACAATTGAGACTGGTGCCACTCTTCCTGTGATAAGGGAGAGATAAAGCTCTTGATGCCAATCGGTTACTCTACATAGGAGATACAACGTTCCTCTGACAAATATTTGACTAACCTTTCTCCCAGCCATATATATCTCAGTGAACCACTATAAAATCCTGCGGCCTACCAGATCCATGTGACATTACGGGGAG
The DNA here is from genome assembly GCA_032466535.1 of Forpus xanthops. Classification (NCBI taxonomy): domain Eukaryota; kingdom Metazoa; phylum Chordata; class Aves; order Psittaciformes; family Psittacidae; genus Forpus; species Forpus xanthops. The sequence continues at coordinate 3,665 of JASSUY010035172.1, read as the reverse complement.
AGGACTTACCGGAAATTTTAAGCGGGGGGGGGGGGAATGGGCAGGAAAGGGAAAAAAAAAGAGAGAAAACCAAATTATAAGCTAAACTTTCATCTGGTCTGAATTAAGAAAGCTTCACTGAAATCAAGAGCTATATCATTTTACTTTGGTTAAGAATTAGGTCACAGAAGTCTATATTCCCAGAAACTCTCCTGGTATAAATTTTAGTATTGAGAATTGTTTCAATCAGGCAATGATTTGGCATCAAGTTAAGCCACTTAGTGGGTTCAGTATAGAAAAAGTTGTATGTAAAAGGCCAGATGAAGTCAATGTACACCAATATTTCCAGTGGGTTTAGTGCAGCTCTTTCATCTTTGGGGAAGACCTGAGGTTTAAATAGATCAGGTCTTTACTGACTTAGCATGAATATCTTAAGCTCAGTTTGATGGGCAATAGTTTGTAAAGACATCACTCTTGGAGGGTGAAAGCAATAGAAAAATTTCTTCAGAAACCAAAAAAGGTGGGCAGGAAGCCAGCTGGTGGTGAAGTCTGAAAAAATAAAATAAATGGATATTGGTTCAATGGGGACCACTGAGCAGCCCATAGCGACCAGAGTCTAGAGTGACATACCAATTGGGGATAGTGCTACTGAGTATAAGCCCAATTAAAACTCTGATTCCGATGATCTTTGGCACAGACCCTGGCTATTAATGTCGAGGTAGGGAGCAAGGTTTGAGATTTAGGCTATTATGTATCCAGGTTTGCAAGCTGTGTGCAGGGCTTGTTGACAGGGTCTGGCTGGAAAACACCAAACACATATGGATGTGCCTCAGAAACCAACTGCCCTCATGGCACTTTGGCAGTGACATGTTCCAGTGTCTGGGACACACTGACAATGCAGGTTCAAAGTGAGAGGCATTATACAAAATTGAGAAGGAACTGACTAACAGGGACATGACAATGCTGTGAACAAAGGGGAACTGTCGGGCTGCAGAGAATATTTTTGGAGTTCCTCAAGAATCTGTGTCAGGACTGCTGTGACAATAATTTCATTAGCATTATCACCAAAAAGAAGCCTGCTGTAAATGGAATTTGCTGATGAGAAGTTTAAAATATCTAGCATTATCAATGCACAGAAGGATGAGGAAATCATACTGAAAGCTTCAGATAATGTCAGTGATGGGAGTAAGAGAATGACTTCCAACAGGGAGAACAAGTTTGGCACTTCCTTTACAAGTCTATTAGAAGAGAATATGTGGATTGATGGTATGAGTATATTAATGCAAATCTGCAATAACATGGATCCTGCTGAGTTTCTTGCTTGACAGTCTGAAGGAAAAGAAGACCAGCTCAGATAAGTCGGCCTCAGCACCAGCACCTCAGTTAAGGGCTGTCCTGACTTGCAGAGTCACTAATATGAAAAAATAATTGGCAATAACTGTGCCCTATGTGTATCCAAACATTTCTGAACCAACTTTCTCTATTTTACATGGGAATGCTCTCAGTGATATAATGCATAAATCATTACAATGTAGAGATTGCCATTTAACTAAAGAAGGACTGGGGCTCATCACTCTTGTGCTGATGACTTTTTGGCCTTAATCGCTTTGTGCAATATTTGCTTCCTTTTTCATTATCACCTCAGTGAAAAGCAGGCAGTAGGCATAGGACAGGATCTGACTGCTAGGCACTTAGGAGGGACCCAGGAGACATTGCAACCTCTACTCTTCAGACAGTCTGGAGCTGGTTGATGGCTACAGAAGGGACTTATCACTAGGGATAGACTGAGGACCTCCTAGACCTACAATGGCTGATGGCCCCAAGACAGTAATACTGCGCAGCCAATAAGTCAGAAAGGAGAAAATGATGCTCCAGAGCTGGGGATGTGAATCAGACAGCCTGTGAGGGTGGCTCTGAATGCTTTTTCTAGGGCTGCTGAGAAACACCACCCAGGTGTCCATTGCTAATCCCCACCGTCTGCATTGTCAAACCCACTGGTAGTCTGACAGGAGTCAAGAATCAGAAATTTGACTAAGAAGCAGGTAAATCCCAGGGCACTCACTCAGCAGACTTATCTTGAGAGCTTGACACAAGTGCTGCGTGGATGAGCATCTAGGAAATGCTCGCTTATACCATCCAACACATTCATTTGGGATGCAAGAGACACACACTCAGATGGATGCACTATCTGGGAGAAGCACAGCTCTGCCAGGTGTACGGGAGCCTCAGTCCTGGAACAGAGACACAAAGCCACACCTGCAGTCACCCATTAGGCAGAATGAATTGCAGTTTTGGATCTCAGCCTTTGGGCATTGGTACAAGCTAGCAGATCCAACCCTGGGATGCTTCTGCTTAAGGTTATAAAACACAGAGGGGTTGCTTTCATTCTACAGACTGTTTTTTGGTGGTTGTTTGTTTTAGGGTTTTGTGGGTTTGTTTGTTTGTTTGATTGATTGTTTTTTTTTTCACCAGGGTTGGTGCCTTTTTTTTTAAGCAAATAATTTAAAATGTGATTTTTTGGGGGTGATTCTCACCAGGGTCTTCAGAGACTTTATGCCAATATGCCTTAAGTAAGAAATTGCAGGCACCAAGATCTGCTGGCTTAACTTTGCAGAAGCAAAGGTGGGGGGAAAAATCAAGACTATCATTTAAACTCCAGGGAAATTAGACCAAGGTCCATAGATTTCTACTCTCCACTGCTTCTTGTGAACAAGACAAATAAGGCTGAGCAGTTAACATCCCATTACTTGAGAGAGTGAAATTGCCCCTTATAAGACTAAAGCTTTGACTAAGAAAGAGTGAAAGTGAAATAAAGAACATGTAAAACTATTGCTAGAAACAAACACTAAGACTTGTTTGGTTCAGGAGTTTCAGTTTATCCATTAAATCAACAGAGACTCACAGTTCCTATTTAGCCATACACCCCAAATTTAAGACATTCAAACCTAAAAGCTTGGTTCAGGCCGTTTCCAGTAAAGATACTATCGAAGCTCAAAATGTCTTCCACTGATGGTAAATCTATTACTCAGAGAGTCTACTTGTCTGGTTTCTTGTCAGCCTACAGAGTTTTTTTTGTTGGTTTTTTTTTGACACCATGATAATATTTTCTTTCTTCAATGCTTCATTAGCTTGTCTTACTCATGTGATTTTCCACATTATATTTCATGTAAATCATACCACTCTTCAGCTCTGTAGTACCATCAGTGTGCAGAGAAGCTTCTATTAAAAAAAAAGGAAAATCACATTGTAAAAAAACCCCAAACTGATGCTTATGCAGGTAGTATAATTTGATGGAGAACTCTTCATAAGAGGTACATAAAGTTAAATGCTCTTATGAGAATAAGACTTGTGAGGAATTTTAACAGGATTAAATTTGCTAGTATGTGGCTGAGGTAAGGTGGTCAGGAAATAGTTTTCAAACCAGAGATTTTTGCCCTATCTTCTCCTTTTTCTCTCTTTCTTTCTTTCTTTTCTTTCTTTCCTTCCTTCTTTCCTCCCTTCTTCCTTCCTTCCTTCCTTCTTTCTTCCTTCCTTCTTTCTTTCCTTCTTTCTTTCTTTTTCTTTCTTTCTTTCTTTCTTTCTTTCTTTCTTTCTTTCTTTCTTTCTTTCTTTCTTTCTTTCCTTTCTTTCTTTCTTTCTTTCTTTCTTTCTTTCTTTCTTTCTTTCTTTCTTTCTTTCTTTCTTTC